>JAODAL010004201.1:0-160283 GCA_025379985.1 Phyllomedusa bahiana | reverse complement strand
AAACCAAAAGTAAAAAACGACTTTGCAGACAAAACAAGCCAAAAATTAATCAACACAAAAGGGAAATTGTTTTAAAGGGGGATCGGAAAATTTGGGGGGCCGGGCGGGAAAAATGGCAGATGAGATTTAAATAGATAAAGCAAGTACACATGGGGGGGAAAAATCCTTTAAGATTAAAAGTAAAGGAAAAAACACTGGGAAAAGGACAGGGGAAAAGGATTTGGGGAACCTAGGGACAGTAAACTAACTGTGCACCAGTTCAGACAGCAGCGCCGGCTTGGTCATGGGGTGAAAAAAAAAAGGGGGATAGGCACAGTGAGAACATTTTTCTCCCAATACAGTCCGGGTTAACCACACATGGAAAAAGTGTACTTTTGGGGGCACCATCACGGGAAAGACATTGTAGGGCTTAACAGTACCAAAGCGGGCAACAAAAATAATTAAAGGATGGGGGACTACAAAAACCCCAGAAAGTTTACAAGATTGGGGTTATTTTTTTTAGAGAAAAGACACCGGGGGGGAATAATAAATAGTTTAAAAATACTCAAAGAAATATGAGATCCCCCAAGATTTTAATACCCGGGGCTGTATATAGAACAAGGGGGCACCCTCCGTTTGGGGAAAAAGTTTCAACATAAACATAGAAGGGATTCTTTACTGAAAGACATGAGACCGAAACCGCCAAGGGGGAAAATTTGAAAGGTGAATTCAATAACCGTTCAAAAATTTGGTTGGATGCATTTCGGGCGTAAAAATAAAAAAGTTTAGTGCCCCAAGGATTCTGGAGGGGGTAATTGACCAGGGATTTTTCTGATTGCCAATTGGGAGTCGGGAAGGAATTTTTCCCTAAAAGGGAAAACAAGGGCTTATACCTCATTGGGGGTTTTTCCCCTTCCTCGGATCAACACCTTAGCACAACGGCTGAACTGGATGGACCTTGTCTTTTATCGCCTTAAAAACAGAAACATGAAATTTTATATTAAAAGGTTAAAGGGGTTGTCTCACTACATTGATTCATCTTCCCCATCTTGTTTTTTGTTTCTTTTTAAATTCGGGGGCGTGTTTACTGGCTTCAAATGGCTCAGTAAAACGGTCTTGGCTTTAGCAACCAGGGGGCCCATCGGGAAAAGGATCGAACAGTCTGTGGGATAGTGACCCGAGGAGCTGATGCAGCCATAAAAAGAGGGGTATCTGGGAAATAAATAGGCAGGGTAAGGGGACACATATTGTAACTTGTTTTTGTAAGATCTTTGCTATAAAAAAGCAATCCTTGTAGTGAGACAACCCCTTTAATAGAGCAAACCTAGGGACAAAAGTCTGAAACGCTTTGGAATTATTTGATGATTTTGGGATATTCTCATGTAATTTTATTCTATTATAAAATAAAAGTCAAGTTCTAAAGGTATTTCATCAGGGTTGGGTACTGGAGATTTTGTCTGGTCACTGATCACTTTCTAGCCTCGTGCCTCCACCAGGTATTAACCACAGAGTTGCCAAGTTGGCGAGCGGCCTAAATAGTAAGTGCATATACTTAAAACTGCCAAGCCAGTTGCCTCCAAATGAGTAAGAGTTAATGTTGGTTTAAGGCTATGTTCACACGGCTTATTCACGCCGTTATTGCGGGACGGATTTCGCCCGCAATTAAGGTGTTTGCTCCGGAGCTGGGGCGCGGCGGGGAAGGGGGAGGCGGCAGCTCACCGGCCCCATAGACATCCGTTATCCACAGCGCATATCCCACCGGGATAATGTGCATGTCACTTTCTCCCCGCTCGGGAGACGGAATCCATAGTTCTCTATGAGAACTGTGTATTGCCGTAATGACAGGGGTAGATTTCAGCCGTATTTCGCGCAGTATGGCACGCAATACGGCTGGAATCCGTGCCCAAAGTCAGCCGTGTGAACATGGCCTTATAAGCTTGTGTACTGACACTCTCTTTGCCTGCTGCACCATTACGCCTGCTGGGTGGTCCCTGCTAGATCTTCTCACCTTTCCCTAGAGTTCACCCTCCATCCAAGTTTGGTGACCTTCAGCAACATGTGGATTTGGGATAGAGCATACAATAATACTGAGATAATAAGGGGTAAGTGCTAGAGCATACAATAATACTGACATAATAAGGGTGGGATAGTAGTAAAGGGTAAGACACATGCATATACAAGAAGTTTTCCTGGAGTAGACCCCACACCCTTGAAGCCTACAATGATCAGTCTCACACAGCACAGTTTTGCTATGAGTGGCATTTCTCATGAGTGATAAGAGTTTTTGCCCAAAAATACTACTGAATCTAGTAAAATATAAAACTTATTACAAAGTGTTTTGGTTTGTGCTGTTTTGGGGTCAATGACATGTTTTCCCAAATGCAGCATGCTCTGGGCATGATAGTTTTTGGCCATTTTTTCCAAGGCTCTTCGAAAAAAAAAAGTATATTCAAAAGGTTACAAAATAAGAAAAAAGTCATGAAAAACACTTGCAAAAAATATCATGAAAAATCCTAGATTTTAAATAGAGATAACCATAAAACTAGTAATTGCAAGGACTGAATTGCAAAAAGAAGCCTAAAACATTTGTTGCAGTCAGCGGTCCTAGTAGCTGAGCCACACAAACATCAAACAGGAGAAAACCACAAACGAGGATGTACTTCATTTGATACGAACGCTGCCGTCTCCTACATGGAGAACTCCTCTGTGTGACTACTAAACAGACAGAGGTCACAATGTCATCCCTTTAATTAGTGTCTACCAGCTGGAAGGGGGGCAGCGGGGGAGGGGACAAGACCAAAAGGAATGCAAAGCTGTGCAACAAACCCTACCCCTTAACAATTTTATCATGGAATGCCAAAAATGTGCACTTCAACCGGAAAAGCAGAAACATGCATGCAACTCATTGCCTAATTATGTTTTATTCTGTGTTTACCCAGTAGGAAACCATTAGAAACATTAATTTACTTTATGACCGTCTGCCTCACACCTTCTTATTCAATGTTTTTGCAAATAAATTGCTGAAGACTGTAATTATACACATCAAAGAGAATGACAGCATGACAAGCTATGCATTATGGTAATTAAGTGTCACTTAATTACTGGATATTTTCTTTAAAGGGGTCTTTCACACACACTAATAATCTCGAAAATGTTTATCTTTCTTCTGTGCGAAATGAGAGGGTTATAAAAAGCCAGCGCCAGCCGCATGCACCTGAGTGGGGGTTCACTTTTATTATGAGAATTATTATTATATCTTTTAATCATTATTTTCTATTATTGCTGTTGTTATTTATTACTTTGTACTTAGAGAGTCACAAGGGGCAAATCTGGTGCACTTGGTGTTTGTAGGAATGCTTGCACATGCCTTGTAGAGGCCTCTCTCGCATCTCACCCAGCCAACCAGTAACTTCTATTCTGCACTGACGAGGGGCAAATGCCCCAAAACAGCTGCCTGTAGATTAACTTAACTGGTTTGGCTTAAAGGGGTTTTGCCACAATCTCCTCTCATACCTCCTGTATCCTGCTCTTCAGCTCTGTGTGCTCAGAAGGGGGCGTGTGTGATTTGTTTGAATTGCATGACCCAGCAGGATGACATTACCATGTCTTTCCTCTCTGTAGTCAGAGAAAGGTCTGTTTATTTACAGAGGTACAAGTAGCACACTGTAGCTTAGGGGGTAATGCTTTTTACCTCCCGACACAAGGGTCCTAGGTTCAAATCCCTGCAGGAACCAAACCTGTGGATTTTTTTTTCTTTATCAATGCACACACCTCATTGAGGTTTCTTTTTTAATTTATTTGCACTGTTTGACTAATTTATAAGGAGTACAGAGGACGGGAGTAGAATGACAGCACCTGGGGTTTGAACACTCAGTAGCTACCTGAGAGGTGATGTCTGAGCTTGTGCGACCAGGACTGAGGAGCTCTCAGTCCAGGTCGTATCCCCTGGAGACGAGCAGTAAACGATGGATCACTAAAAGGGCAGCTAAAATAAAAACGGTGCAGAATTTTAAATAACAATGAATGGTGAAAATGTTTATTATTTTAATTTGTAAGCTTCCCATGTAAATTTTACTTGGGGGAAAAACCCCCCTTTTAAACCCCCTTTCACACTGAAAAGCTCCTGCGAGCACATGTAATTTGAGGAAAATACACCCAAAAGGAGTGCGCTGTGACTCCTCGGTTTTTTTTCCCCCAGAATCCTTTGCTTTAGGGAAAACAGAAAGGGGAAAAAACCCTCCTTGAGGAGAAAACCCCAAATGGGTGGTAGAGTTTTGAACTGCCTTTTGCCCCTACTAAGCATCTGCATATCACAAGGATTAGGGGGAAAGGGAGTGAGAAGCTAAACGTCTCTTTTGGGATTAAAAAAATCCTAAATTTGCTTTTAACCACTGATCTTCAGAAAAGCAAAAGGAAAACCCAAGACATATCACCACCCTACACCAGCTGTTTTGGGGTTTTCCCATCACACGCAAGCAGAAGTACGGGCGGCTGGGGGGAGGCAATGAGGCCCCAGAAGGGGAACCTCTCCGGGAGGAGAGCGCCCAAATTGGTGGTAGAGTTTTGAATTTCTTTTTTGCCCTTTTACTAAGATCGCATATCACAAGGTATTAGGGAAAAAGGAGCTAAAAAGCCAAGCGCCCTCTATTGGGATGAAACAAATCCCAATTTGCTTTTAAACCCCACTGAGTCTTCAGAAAGCAAGGGGGATAAGCCAAGACATACATTTATCTCGACGCTTTTTCGGGGTTTTTGCCCCTCTCGGCAGAGCAAAAGTGTATGGCTGGCGGGGTGGGAGGCAATGAGTGGCTCAGAAAAAGGGGACACTCTCCTTGAGGGAAACAAACCCAAATTTGGGGGAAAAAGAATTCCCCTTTCTAGCCCCTTTTTGCCCCCACCCAGCCCGCAATACATCTTCCCCGCATATGATGCCTGTGATGGTGACATGGTTGGCGATATCCCTTTTTGCTTTTTGAAGACTCAGTGGGTCAATAGAAAATTGAGGATTTGTTACATCCAATAGAGGGCGCTTGAGCTTCTCAGGTAATTTCCCATAATACCTTACTTTATAGAAAACAGTCAGTGAGGTCTGAAAGGTGCATAAATCCTCACACCGACCAATTTATTGGTGACTCTCCCCAAGGAGAGATATTTCTTCCTTCCATGTCTAGTAAGCCTTTGCGGGCCGGGTCCTCTCTCCCTCTGTAGCAGTTGTTAGTCATCTACCATTGTTATTGTGCTTTATTCTGACATTTTATGTAGGTTACACTGGAATTAATGGTGATTAAAAAAACAATAATAAATCATAATAATAATGCTACAAACTTAACTCTATTCAGATGTATGAAAAAGTTAGGACACTTAAGGGTAGGAATACAGGTTGTGGCCATGAACCTTTGCAGAACCCCACAGCAGGGATTTTCTATTAGCGTTACAAGAGGCTGCAAGGATTTGCCGATGAACACCCGCAAAACTGCGCGGCCAATAACAAGCAAAGTTCATCAGTTTTTACTGCTTGTTAATGACCGTGCGTTCTGCAGGTGTTGCGGGTGCAAATTCATGCAGCCTCTTCTTAAAAGGGTTTTCTCACCACAAATATTAGCTTTTAACAATAGGGAAGGGGAAAAGAAGACAATTTCCAAAAACAAATTTTTCTTTTTATTTTTAAATTTGTTCAGGGGATAAGGGGAAATTTTATCACTGCTGGAATACACAAGTTTCTCTTGGTTACCGATCTCCTCTCTCTGATTTTTCTCTTCTCCAATTGCTCTAAGCCGCTGCTGTCCGACCATGGCGAGTCACTCTCTGCCGAGCACAGAACTTTGTTTATCTAAATTAATGACAAGTTTTATCCCTTTGAACTCTGTAGTCTTGTGCACTACAGGTTATAAACCGGTCATGTCACTGTGACAGGAACAGCAGAGAATAACCAAGCTGATATGCCAATCGATTGATATATTCTTATAATAATAATAATAATAATAATAATAATAATAATAATAATAATAATAATAATATCTTATAATAATAATTGATATAGCTTAGTAGGAAAAGGTTCAGCAGGATCTGCATTTTATTAATTTAAATCCCTTCTTGTTCTGGATTAAGGAGTCCAGTGGGCGGTCTTATCAGTGATTGACATCCTTCCTAGTATGAGTGTGCATAAAGAGATTTCTGTCAAGCTCTACTAAGACCGCCCACTGGACTCCTTAAAGAGAAACTGTCACATAGATTATGCCCTCCTGGCTGAGGACAGCACAAGCTAGTGTCAGACCTGCTGTTTCCAGCGCTGTGTCCCATATTTTGTAAGATGCTGGAGTTGTCGTGTATTTAATGCTCAAATCTGTCATTCAGTCAGTTTTTTTCAAACTCCGCCCCTCTGAGGCTAGCCCCGCCCACCTCAACTGATAAACCTATTACTTTGAATAGGTAGAAACAGGTGAATAACTGTCAGTGGGCGGGGATAGCCTTTGGTGGGCGGGGCTAACACCTGCTTATTAATAAGATTTGAGCATTAAATACTCCAAAACTGCAGCATCTTACAGAATAAGGGACACAGCGCTGGAAACAGCAGGTCTGACACCAGCTTGTGCTGTCCTTAGCCTGAGGGGCATAACCTATGTGACAGGTTCCCTTTAACCCAAAATAAGCAGGGATTTAAATTATTTAAATACAAATCATACTAAATATTTCCCCAGAGAACTATATATCAATCTTCTCGGCTCTCCCTTCTCTATAGCATGCTGCCCACAGGTCAGATTGCATGTTCATTGTGGAATGTTCCCTTTCAGTTCTTTTTCCACCAACAATCAACTACTGATAATATGCATGGTATGGGGTAGTTAAATGTCCATATGACGGTCCATCAAATTGTTATCTTGCTGAAGATATAAGGCGGTGAGGCACCTACTGAGACCACTGCTCTGCAATCAAGACAGTTTCTCCTCCCCTTGTTCTGCAATGCTGAGAATGCACTCACATTGTCCCCTAATCCCAGTGGGGTTTACAATCCAATTTCTAATTAACTAATTAATATTGATTAGACACATTTTTTTTTTGTGAATATAAGGCTCAGGTCCCAAAGTCTGGCAGCTTGGTGCAGATAAAGCCACGGCTGCACAGTTTTGCCAGTGACATCACTTTTTATGGTGAAATTTGTGCACCAATTGGCAGCCATATGTGTATGCGGTTTGTCCACATGCAGCTGCAGGATTGTGAGACCTCAACACTTAGGCACTGTTCACAACAGAATGCATGCATATTGTTAATAAAATATGTTTGAAAAAAAATTGTATGTACACACATACACACATATATATAGTTGGTTGAATTGATTTACTGTTTAAATCTGTTTAGAACATAATATATTTTTTAAATCTATGCATACCAGTTGTCAGGGCTGTGGAGTCTGAGTCGTGGAGTCGGTGTCCATTTTGGTGGAGTTGGAGCTGTTATAAAATGGATCGATTCCAACTCCAAAAATATATAACAAATTGGTACAGGTAGTTCAATGCGGTGCCAAGAGCAAAATTAATTGGGTCTTGCCTGTGCTACTGCTGCCATAACTTCAGCCTCATCAGATGAGGAGTGTAATTTTTTAAAGTATTTGGATGACATGGAGCAGGTAAAGCTCCCATAGCAGGGGAAAAGATTCCGCTCCCATAGCAAACAGATTAACTATATTTCAGCAACATTTTTCACCTGCTTTCAAAGTAGTAGAAGAGTTCAACCATTCATCAGAACTGACTGTGCATGAGCCAATTCCTTTATAGCCTGAGACTGAAAGAAATATTGCCCATGTGGTCACCGCTTTGCCCCAACCCAAGTTGATGTAGAGAGGCCGTTCTCTAGCCTGGAAATAATGAGATCAGATTTGAGGCCATCTATGAAGGAGGATCTGATGGAGACCGATACTATTTATCTGAACAAATTCATAGACTCCACAAATGTTATTCAGAACGTTTTTGTTGAAAACGTTTTTTCCCACTTACTGCAGCGTTTTGCATATTTACAATTTATTATTATTATTATTATTTATTTTAGAGCACCCTTGGTTCCAGGGCGCTGTACATTCGAGGTGGTTACACAAATAACATTGGTCAAACAATTACAAAGTGACAATAAGTAACAACTGGTACAGAGAGAGAGAGGGCCCAGCCCGTGAGAGCTTACAGTCTACAAGGAAGGTGGGAAGAGACAGAAGGTGAGGGGCAGACATGTTTGTGGGGCGGAGGAGTGCAACATGGTTAATGTTGGTCAGGGGCAATCCTGAAGAAATGGGTTTTTAGATTGCTTTTGAGGCTAGTGAGAGAGGGGGAGAGTCTGAGGTGTTGGGGCAGTGAGTTCCAGAGTCTGATGGAAGCATGGGAGAATCTTGGAGACGGTTATGTGAAGAGCTGATAAGAGGAGAGAAGAAGGTCCTGTGAGGAGCAGAGGTTGCGTGAGGGGAGATATCTAGAGATTAAGGCAGAGATGTATGGAGGGGATTTCTTTAATTTTTTTGTGTTCTAAAGTTGTATCCAATAAATGTAGGTTATGTTCTACATAAATAGCTTAATTATTGTATCATAAGGTGATAAAAAACCTAATGTTACCATTTTATGGCATTTACCTACCTTGTCACATTATTTCTGATCTCAAAAAGTTATTTTATGTTTTATGGGTGCAGGAGAAAACCAGAGAACTCAGAAGAAACCTAGGACAATACAAAAATTATGGAAAAATCCACAACTGAATCCATAAGATTTACGGTTGATTTACTCCCATGTTGCTGGTAGTATTGATGGAGTATTGGTGGCTGTGAGTAGAAGCCAGGGCAGCTTACTTTGTTTGGTTGTCAAGACCAAGATGTTTAAATTGATTGTAATCTGTGCCTTTAAAGCCAACGACGAAGACATTTTCTATATTATAAAGTGTTACCACCAATTATGCTACAAACCCTTGAGTGTACTAAAGAGATGAATCCAAGACGGAAGGAACAGTCCACCAAGTTTATAACAAACACTCAAAGTTCTCACACAAGTTACATAAGTGCACGTTACCAATTAAACGCCCCTACTCTTGGAAGCTCCACCAAGGCTTCTAACGAAACATTGACATCCAAATGGCCCTTTTATAATGTTTATCTAAATACTCTAAACAGGTCAAATAATTAATGGTGCTAATTCAGGCTTGTCAACATGGCCTTTCCCATGGGAGAGACGGAAAGCACAAAGGAAGCTTTGAAAGCAGAAACAGACTGTGGACCTGTTAATATAGAAAGAGTGTAAGGAACTAATAAAAGATGGTGAGCAATTGACCGGACTGCCTGGACTTGTGTTTGGTGCTTGATGCCAGGAGAATGGGGAATGCTATTTAGGAACCAGGGAAAATCCTGTATGTATGATAATATATAATCCAGTTGGTGTCTACTGATAACATTTCTCACACAAAAGAATCTGCATTTAAAATGGAGGAAAGTAATTAAAATACATCTTATGTATACTTATTCTGAGCTATAAGGAAGTTGGCTTAGTGCTTAGCACTATTGCCCTGGATTTAAATCCCACCAAGGACAACATCTGTAAGGAGTTAGTATATCCTTCAAATTTTTGAGGGTTTCCTTTGGATACTCCAGTTTCCTGCACACTCCAAAAACATGCTGATTTTGAGTTAAGATTATGTGCCTCAATAGGGGACAAGGACCAATGTGAAGAATGTCAATCTCTGAACAGCGCTGTGAAATATAACGGCACTATGTTGTGGATTAAATAAATAACTATCAAGTTAAATCAGTCCTAATTTGTATTGTGGCTTACATTTGAGATTTTGCCAGAGGGAAAACCGGTCAACTACGACAGGAAAAAGGAAGTGAAATGGTACATTTCCTGTTTGACTCGCAGGCCGCTGATTGGTTGACCGATTTTCGCACCACTCTAGCCTCCTGCTGTCCTGATACTGTACATTCGGACTTTAAGACTATATGACACACCCCTACATTCCCCCAAAATTTGGAGGAAAAAAGTACGTTTTATACTCCAGACATTATTTTATGTTTGGATCAGCAAATTCATATGGAATGGGAAGAGACCCCAAATCCCGATGGTTATCCTACAACAGCCTAAATCTAATGGAGGCCTTAATCTCCCCGATGTGGAACACTTTAACTTGGCCGCTAAGATGTGACACGTGGCTGACTGGTTGCAAAATACCTCTGTTTTTACGAACACGACGCAAGATCAGTCTACCGTGGGGTCGATCTCCCTGACCAATTTTCTCCATATGCCATACCAGATCCTAACGACATATCAGAAGTCAAATCCGCTCTTGCTTTCCACCTGGAAGGCGTGGCAGAAAATATGGTCCGGAATGGGTGCGGATCCGGGGGCTTCCCTGTTTCTAACACTACTGGCTAATCCAGAAATTCAAGATGTTCACCCACATAGGGAATTCAAACTTTGGCATGCAGCAGGGATTCACAACATATCTCACTTAATAGACACAAAAACCAGGGCCATGATCCCACTAGAAGAACCGAGGGCGAAATTCCCGAACGCCAATGTGTCTTTCTTTGCATATTTAAGTGCCAGGAGTTATATCTCCAAAATCATACCGCTGCTTAGAGAGAGTGATTGGAATTCGGAGATATGGAAGTGTATGACTTATGGCACCTCCAACAGAGGTTTTACTTTATATCACTATAATTTTATTCACGTTCCAATTAACTTCAGCGCCTCAAACATGGCCATTACTAAATGGATACAGAAAGACCCCAGTATAGACGAACCTACCCTACTAAAAGCATTACGAAAAAACAGGAGGTTCCTGCCATCAAGTAGATACCTAGAGATGACTCTGCAGCTATACCATAAAGCATACATCACTCCCATTCGGGGACATAGGATGGGCATTTTTGATGGAGATAAATGTTTCAGATGCAGGGCGGCAGGGGCCGACCTATTCCATTGCCTGTGGGGGTGCCTGGTTATTCAGAAATTTTGGAAACAAATAGCCAGTTTCACAACAACTCACTTAACAAACTATGTCCTTTTTAACCCCTCTTGGGCAATATTGGACATATTGATAAGGATTTGACACGGTGTACGCCAGGCAGCAGGAAACTGTTGCACATAATATCGCTGGTAGGAGTGAAGGCTATCCTACAGACATGGATAAACCCAGTCCCTCTCCCCCCCTTTAAATTATTTTTGGAGAAAGTTTCGTTCGCCATGAAAATGGATTGGGTGGAGGCATCATTAAAAAAAAGACACACACACGGATACATTTTTCGAGATATGGGCAAGCTTTATTGCCATTTTGCCTCACAGAGCTCGAAAGGCGATTAGGGACTGTTTCGCACTAACGTCATGGTATTTGGGGAGTGTCTTGGAGGGTGACTCTCCTATATAAGCGATGGAGGTGAGAGGGGTTGGGGGTCCTGGGGTCCGGAGTGACGTCCGTCTGTTGGTGGTCCTGGTTGCTACGTGATCGTCAAGTTACATGGTTTGTAGGCTATAGAGACATATGTCGCAATATGGACTGTTCTTACCACTTTATGCAGTACATACCAGATTTTAATACATAACCTTAATATGTGACCTCGAGGACATATATACATCTCGGTTGTGTAAGCCAGTGACAGGCAGTGTTATTGAGGGAAGGTACATTTCCCCTAGAATGCTCTCGTATGTGACTATAGGTAGCGCATGGACAGATGCTTGTCATCGAGTGGCCTGGACTCGGTGAAGGGAAGCCGACAGTCTTGTGTGTCAGTAGCACTATGCTACTGAAATGTGTAGTATAAGCAGAGGCGTAACTCCAAGCTCTTGGGCCCTAGTGCAAAAAGTGAAATGGGGCCCTGCAGTTATCATGCGCCATTTGCAATACTGGTATCTTATGTGGCAGAAGGGCTTTTGGGCCCCCTCAGGCTGCAGGGCCCGGAAGCAACTGCTACCTCTGCACCCCCTGTAGCTACGCCCCTGAGTATAAGCGGGTTCATTCTGCTCTTGTCCGGGTCGGCTTTCTGGAGTGGTCAAAGAGCCGGGTGGGTGACCACTCCCACGCCCCAGGTGAGGCTGGTCTCAGGCCTATAAAGCCTGGCTCTGCAGGCCTGTCATGGCTGCTGGTGGAATGCTACAAGCCATATTGTAAGTAGCCCTGTTACTATGTGTTTTGGTCTCTGTACAGAGGCACTTAGTGTGTCTCTTGTGTAGTGAGGGCCGATTAAGGTTTAGTTAGAGCTCAGCCGAGCAGGGTTTTATTTTGTACGTTTTGCCTGACATTAAGACTGTGTTATTTTGTTGCCCTTCTAATAAACCAAGGCATAGCCTGGACTTGGACTTTTTACGCTGTGTCCCTGTCTCTGTCTGGCAAAGCCCAAGCTGCTACCTGAAGGTTGATGCCAACTCCCACAGTTGGTACTACATTTCATACGCAATCTGTAAATCAATGCGCAAAAGGTCTTTATGCATGTTCAGACCACATTCTCATTGTTAGTATAGATATTGGAAACAAGATACTTTTATTTCTATGTAGCTCAAGTGACATGTTTCGTAGTATTTTTCTTTGGTTATGTTAAGAAGGAAAAATGCAAACGGGAGAAGAGGCATTAGAGGCTGCCAGGTAGCTGTCAATGATACAATTCTATTAATACCTTACTGGAATTCTCTATATGTCAGAAACTGTAATTATTGCATATGTTATACAGTTATATACTTGAAATTATTCTGATGTTTTGGTTGGCATATTGAGGTCTAATAAAAATATTTTAAACGGAAAAAAAAAGAAAAAATTTGGATCAGGCTGAACCGGGCCGACCTGAATCTCAAATGAGATGTAAAAATAGAGTAGGACCACCCTCCTTGAAATCCCGTTGGTAGCCGGGGGTGGCTTAAACATTTTTTGATCAAAACATGTGAACTAAGAATCTCAAAGTTTTTTTCATGTATTGTAGATAGCATAAATGCTTCTTTAGAGGTTTGCATGTATTGTTTGATAGCCCTTTTAGCAGTTGGTGTGCCACTGATATTGGAATGTGTGTGTGTATATATATATATATATATATACCACAGCCATGCCAGTGGCACCCAGGTTCACATTGTGTTTTTAGAAATTTTTTTTTGTGCAGAACTATACGTTGTATTTGGCGTATATTGCTTTTAATTCATATAGGGAGGAGTGGATGCCTCCATTTTGGTTTCTTGCACCCCTCCCCCCCTCCACAGTCTGCTAGAACAGTGCAGTATGCTTGTAAAGCTGGTGTTTTTTTCTCTCTGGATTATAGAGGTCTGAGGACCCAAATGAGAAGTCTGAATTGGACTCTAGTGAGAGGTAAAAATAGAGTAGGACCACTCGCCTTGAGATCCCGTTGGTAGCCAGGGGTGGCTTAAACATTTTTTGATCAAAACATGTGAACTAAGAATCTCAAAGTTTTTTTCATGTATTGTAGATCTGAATCGAAATTGCAATGCTAAACAGTCATGTACATAAAAGGGCCTATATGGAGGCAAACAAGAGTCCTATCACTAAAACCTACGGAGCTGTAGGCATTCTGTGTTAAAGTAAAGCTTCTGGATGAGAATATCTCCGTAATATGGTCTTCAGTGGAACATGGCCTTCATATGGAGTCTATTACAAAAAGCCTCTGGTTGAATTCAGAGGCATACATAGACATCATTGAGCAATAGATCTCAGAAGTTGTTGACAGTCATAATGTGGTGGTTTCCTAATATAATGGTGATCATTCTCTTAAAAGATATTAAACTGCATTTATAGCAGTCACCTCATACACAGTACAGAACATGTAACCTAGACAGATTCATCTGTGGATGAGAACATTTCATGTAGTAGTAGAGAACACATTGGGTTCTCCAGAGAAACCTTTACAGCAGAAAGCTGTGCCACACATCAAGCATCTATGGGTTTTCTGAGCTAATTTTAGTCTTAAGGACCACAGAAATTTTTTTGTTTTGCCCTCACTCTATTCGGTCAGCCATATTTTTTTTTAGATTTATTGCATCTCCATAGCCATTTAGGGCTATAGTTTTGGGGGAAAGAGTATTAGATTTTTTAGAAATATTTTTTGGGCGCATTTTAGTTAACATTTAACTTAAAGGGGTTTTGCAAAGAGGTAATATTGACGTGGGATCCTCCAAAATGGGTATTTAATCACTTTTCTAAATATATGTCATTAAAAAAGTGAAGCCTCTAAAAGCTACAGCCTGACTAAGATGCCGTTAGTTTCCTGACAGATTACATTAGACACTACAAGGAGCTGATCTGGCCACGCTTGCATTGTTTGCACATCTTATCTGATGGCAGGGCACAGGAACGAGCTTTGAAGGGACTGCGGAGAAAGATCCTGTGTCTTTTGTATAGAGAATCCACTGGTTGTAATGTAATTATCTGAGTAAACATGCAGACGCTCCCTGGCTCTCTGCTCAGCTCTCCTCTCCCCCCTGCAGCAGTTTGTGAACAAATGAAACTGTTTGTTCATTTGTTCAAGGAGCTTATCTTGTCTCCTGAGCAGATAAGAGGGAGAAACTTGTGCACAATACAGTTAACTCCTGTGGATTAGCCAAATAACTTGTTTGCTCAGGAAACTAACGGCATCTTAGTCAGGCTGTAGATTTCACAGGCTTCACTTTTTGTAATTGCATATATTTAGAAAAGTGATTAAATACCCATTTTGGAGGATCCCACGTCAACATTACATCATGGCAAAACCCCTTTAAATTAAGTTTCCTCCAGAAGGAAGAAAGTAGTTTCATAAAACCTTCTTTTGGAAGTAGACTCCTTGCAAATTAACATCGGACCCATTAAAGAGCCTTGAAAAATGAATAGGGATTTAAGATAAACCAAAATTTCCCCCAAGAGGAAGAGTCTTCAATTTGTAAACAGCTCCTTCAAGGTTCTTGTCCTTCATCAGTAGAGAGCTGGCTGGTGATGGAGTCTTGATGTAACCTCCCTATGCTAGCTAGGTTGGGGAGGCTTCATTAGCAAGGAATTCATCCCAGTCATGTTTCTAGGCTCTTTAATGGTCTGGACACTGGTTTAATGGGAAGCTACTTCTAGTAGGTGACAGAGAGACAGGTTTTTTTTCCTGATGGAAGAGAGATAATTTACTTATTACTACAACCATATATTGAACAGCTCTGCCGACCTTTGTTAGTTGCCCACTTTCGCCTTCAACATGATCTGCAATGATTGGGGTAAATAGGATCAGAATTTCTTCCAACACCTTCCTTTTAGTCTGTTTTCATTTGGCTCCAATCCAAATGTGAAGACTCTTATAAATGCTGACTAGGTACAGCTCATGCTGAAAAGTTCAGATGCTATGTAATGGTGCCCAAAGGGATTTCCATTCCTTTTCCATCACATAGAGATTGGAGCAATTTGGAGGATTCAATTGGCTAGAACTAGTCTAGTAAGCACTGCGGGACTGGCACCTAAGAGAAAAATCCATGTTAATAAATGGTAGAACTGCTAATTTATCTGCAAAGAGAAGACCAAGCAATATTTTACTCGGACATGAATGTAAATTGGAACATCCAGAAATAAAGAATTAAAGAAGTGTTCCCATCACCAACATTTATGGCATCTTGACATTTAATGGGAGTTACAAGTACAGTCGGCCGGCACCAAAAGAGCCGCAAATGCATGGCCACCTTCTCATTTCACCAAACAGCATGAGCTCTGTGATATATAGGGTTATATGATAGAGGAGAGCAGGTGAGCTTCTCTCCTCTATCATATAATCCTGTATGTCACTGAGCTCACCTGCTCTCCTCTATCATATAACCCTATATATCACAGAGCTCAGCTTCCTCTCTATCATATAACCCTATATATCACATAGCTCAGCTTCTCTCCTCTATCATATAACCCTATATATCACAAGCTCAGCTTCTCCCTCTATCCTATAACCCTATATATCACAAGCTAAGCTCTCTCCTCTATCATATAACCCTATATATCACAGAGCTCAATCTCTCCTCTCCATATAACTATATATCACAGAGGCACTCCTCCTATCATATACTATATATCACAGAGCTCACCTTCTCTCCTCTATCATATAACCTATATATCACAGAGCTAAGCTCCTCTATCATATAACACTATATATCACAGAGCTCAGCTTCTCCTCTTATCCTATAACCCTATATATCACAGAGCTCAACTCCTCTCCTCTACCATATAACCCTATATATCACAGAGGTCAGCTCCTCTCCTCTATCATATAACCCTATATATCACAGAGCTCACCTTCTCTCCTCTATCATATACCTATATCACAAGCTAACTCTCTATCATATAACCCTATATCAGAGCTCAGCTTCTCCCTCTATCCTATAACCCTATATATCACAGAGCTCAGCTTCTCTCCCTCTATCATATAATCCTATATATCACAGAGCTCAGCTCTTCCCTCATCTATAACCTATATATCACAGAGCTCAGCTCTCTCCTCTATCATATAACCCTATATATCACAGAGCTCAGCCTCTCTCCCTCTAGAATATCCTGCTTTCAGATCAAATAGCATAAACCACCTGACAGGTCCACTTTAAGCATGGGTATAATATGCCTTTCTGACTGAGACCTAACACTGCCCGGCAAATCAATCCTTTCTTGATATTATCACCAAATCAAACCATTTTTTACCATACATTGCACTCGGAATATGTCCGGCCTGACCACATATGAAGCACTTGGCCTCATTAGATGTTTATAATGAGTTGTGATTACAGCTGGTGGCGTCTCTTCCATTTACCGGTGCTAGGTTTGGTGGTGATTTAGAGTCACAGTTAGAATCTCTGTTTTTTTCAGTTAGAACTAAAACCAGGATCCCAAGTCCCCTTTTCCTGTCCAATTAACAAAATGCAGCGATAATGGTCCAAGCGCTTACACTGACTGTTTTATTTGAACACGTGTGGATATTGGTGCATTAAGTCACAAACTCGGAAAATAGTTCAGGAAATTAATTATGGACTATTAGAGAGAAATTAACGCAGCAGGGGGAGTGTTACTAATCAGGCAGCCTAATTACTCGCTGGTTGAATTAACAGTTTTCTTATTAACCCCTCCCTTGCCCCCCCAGACTGAAAAAAACAAAAAAACTTTTAAAGTGTTTTTGATTTTAATTTAATTTGTTAAAGGGCTGAATCTAATGTTAAAATGATAAAAGCGTGTGCTTACAGTTTGGAGCTTTAGGAGGTATTGATATACAACACAACATAAACCGAGTGGAGCAAATTTTTCCAAAGTTTAATTAAATGCAAACACGAGGGGAAACACAGTGAATTCTGAACAAACAGCATCATAAATATAAGTGGATAAAGAACTTTAGTGGAAAGGCTACTTTTTATGCATTGAATACAAATCGTACATGTGTAGTGTGCTGGCATTTGTAGTTGTGGGTCCACACATGCACTAATTGTATGGGTGCACTAGTACATGTTTTCCATGTGCTGCTATGGCATGCTGACACTTCTAGTTCCACTGCTATTAGCTGCTGTGGAACATGGAACTACAAGTGCCAGCATGCCACAGCAGCACATGAGAAAATCTAATGTTAAAATGATAAAAGCGTGTGCTTACAGTTTGGAGCTTTAGGGATATTGAAATGCAACACAACAAAACCGAGTGGAGCTCATTTTTCCAAAGTTTAATTAAATGAAATGCAAACACGAGGGGAAACACAGTGAATTCTGAACAAAACAGCATCATAAATATAAGTGGGAAATGGGAAAAGCACTTTAGTGGAAAGGCTACTTTTATGCATTGAATACGGATCGTACATGTGTAGTATGCTGGAATTTGGAGTTATGGATCCACACATGTACTTATTATATGGGTGCTGATCAGGCTCGGACTGGCCCCCAGGGGAATAGGGGAAACCCTCGGTGGGCCCCTAGAATCAACTCCACCTGTGGGCCCTAAGTATCCCAGTCCGACACCGGTGCTGATTAGTCCATGTGTTTAACATGTGCTGCTATGGCATGCTGGCACTTGTAGTTCCACAGCTACTGGCTGAGGTGGAACATGGAACTACAAGTGCCAGCATGCCACAGCAGCACATGAGAGACAGAAAGTTAGGTGAAATCTTCTAAACAGTGCACTAACAGCAAAATAAATGTAAAAGGTGAGTGAACTCTTTCCTGAACTATCCAAAGCTCTTTTTTTTTTTTCCTGGAGTTACATGTACCTTTTTCGACTTACATGCAAATTCAACTTAAGAACAAACCTACAGTCTCTATCCCCTTCATAACGCTGGGACTGCCTGTAAAGCTTAACAAATCTACACTGGGTCCTTAAATGGGTAGTCCCATTATAAGAAATTCTCTTCGCCGGCTGCTCGTTACTAGGTGCCATCCGGCCCTGCATTTGAATAATGAGGGCGGAGCTATCAGTATCCCTCTAATTCACTTATATGTTAGTTCCAAGTATAGCCGAGAGCACACACACTCTGTTATACTCAGAACTCCCATAGAAGTGAATGAGGACGACGGAGCTAGCGCCATCCTGCTTATTCAAATGCAGGGCCGGATTGCACCTAGCAAAGAGCAGCCGGCGAAGACAATTTCCCGTAACGGGACTACCCCTTTAACATGTGGCTGCATTTAGCTCTGTATGTCCTCTGTGAACCACCGGACAGAGTACAGTCATGTATTGCAATGTATTAGAACAGCTACCAAGTGCTCACTCAGTCCCATATTGGGAGGAGTATGAAAATGTGAAAAAGTCAAAATTAAGAAAAAAAAGAAATAAAAAGTAAAAACACACACCACCCTTTTCCCATTATAAAATAAGTACATGTATTTGGCACTGCGCATGCATAACGACCTGGACAATCATTTTGATTTGTATAGAGTTTGAAAGGAATGCAGACCATTAACTTTAAATCTTCTCTATGAACGGCCCATTAACCTGGACGAGTTAGAGACCCCTGCTCTGTAAGGACATAATAGTGGGGGTCCCTTTCCCAAACCCCAGTCTATGTATAAGAATGGAAAGCTTCTCTGCAAGAGCAGATCATGTTTTTGCTGACCCCGGATGTCCATGCATTACATGGGGGCCATTCATATCATGGCCTTCCATGTAAGGTTATATATACTCTGGCATGGCTGCTACTCCCCCAATAAATTCAGCGGGTTCCCCTGAGTGAAACAAGTCATTGCGGCAGCTTTAAAATGAAAAGGGGCTGTCTCCTATGTGACATCTTTAAGTAACAGCTTGAAGGGGTTGTCCAGTTCATTTATAAAGTAAATATTCTGCTACTGGTGGCCAACAAGTGTGCAGTTTTTTGATGCCATAAAAAGATAAGTGTGAAGGGGGGCTAAAGGGATGTTCCACCTCTCCACTTATTTGATATGTCAATTAAGCAGACCACTGGTTTTAGACTACCTAACAAGGAATGTTTAAAAAGGTTCCACCTAAAAGCAATTGTTTTTTAGTTAAAGGGGTTGTCTCGCTACAATAATAATAATAATAATCTTTATTTAAATAGTGCCAACATATTCCGCACCACTTTACAATTTAGAGGGTGTACATACAGACATTACACATTAAAAGAACTTACAAATGAGACAAGAGGTATGAGGACCCTGCTCGCGAGAGCTTACAATCTATTATGGTGTATGGGTGAGACAAAGGGTTAAGAAGTGCAAGGTTTACAATGGTCCGGCCATGTTTCATAAATAGGAGGTAGTTTACATAAAAATTGGGTGACCCTGCCACCCTGACAGTACATCTATATACAGATAAGTGCCTGATTGGGTTTTAATTAAAAGATCTTTAAAAAACAAGCAGCTTTGCAATATATGTTCATTACAAATGTCCTACTGATTTTGAGTTATCCCTGGTAGTAGGAGTGCATCAGCTCCTCAAATCACTATAGCAGCCGACCTGTTGATTTTTATCTCACTGGCTGCCAGCCCTGGTGACTCATCTGCTTCTCAATCCAGGTCGGATCACAGAGCCCCTCCCTCACAGTATGTGATGCTTCTGTAGGGGAGGGGGAGGGCTCTACTCCCCATGTGTAGCTGTGCTGCCTGGATTAACCCTGTGTGTGCCTGCTCCCTCCTGCTCTCCACACAGATTGAGGAGAGCAGAGGTGAGGCTGATCTGTGGTCAGTACGATGTGACAGCAGTGAAGTATGTTACTATAATCACCATGTGTCTGTGGAGCTTTGACTATACTAATAGAACAGATTAGGGGGGCATGTGAACAGTTCATATCCCTCCCTGCTCTGCTGTATTAGTGACACATCGTGATTATAGTACTCACTTCACAGCTACCCTGTGTCTGTTCTAATGGGAGGAGAGTGTTTGTGTTTGTTGTTGCTTGAGATGTCCGTGGAGATTTGTATGCTAAACAGGGGATATAGGAACCTTTACATCCCCCCTGCTCTGCTATTAGCATACACAGCTTCACAGACCTCTCCACACTCATAGATCAGCCCTCTCCCTGCTGTCTCCTGACTCTGTGGAGAGGAGCAGCAAGAGCTCGGCGCTGTGCACAGTGCAGCTGATCCAGCAGTGAGCAGCAGATCTAGGCAGGCACACACAGGGTTAACTCTGGCAGCAAACCCCCTCGCCCTCCCGTTGCTGTATAGAAGTTACTGCAGTCTGAGGAGGAGAGCTGTCTGTGTGCTGAGGGGAGGGGGGAGGAGAAGAGGCAGACAGAAGCACGCCCCTTAATTCAAAAATCCTATGCTGGCAGACACACTGAGGTAGGCTGAAAGCCTGTAGTGAGAAAACTCCTTTAAGTGTGAAAGCACCCGTAGCAGCAAAATAAAAAATTGAGGCGGACGACCTAAAAACAATGGTTTCCAAAAATAGAATTTCTTCCATTAGTCAAAACACTTTTCATTCAGCAAAAATTTCTTGATCATAAGTGATGAAAAAACAATTATTCATGGAAAATCTGAGATGG
This sequence comes from Phyllomedusa bahiana, assembly GCA_025379985.1. Lineage (NCBI taxonomy): Eukaryota > Metazoa > Chordata > Amphibia > Anura > Hylidae > Phyllomedusa > Phyllomedusa bahiana. The sequence continues at coordinate 139,387 of JAODAL010004201.1, read as the reverse complement.
GATCCATATTGGATGAAATATGTTTAATATGTGCTCTTTTCCCAATGAGCATTGCAATTTCTAAGAAAATTGGAATAGCACATCATGACAGCAAGCAGAATGGTGAGAAATCTCTATGATAATCATACAAAGTAGTTTATGGGTTTTTATATAGCTAAGATAAATTATTATGACCAGCTGCTAATATTTAGAGTAACCACACAGACAGCAACTAGACAAGCTGGGGGTGACTCAATAAGGTCCTGGTAGGTTGTCACAGGTATCTGGTATCGCACAGCTGCTGGAGGGTCCATAGAGCCAACACCACCATCCAGGGGCCCCACAGCTGCTGGAGGGTCCATAGAGCCAACACCACCATCCAGGGGCTCCACAGCTGCTGGAGGGTCCATAGAGCCAACACCACCATCCAGGGGCTCCCACAGCTGCTGGAGGGTCCATAGAGCCAACACCACCATCCAGGGGCTCACACAGCTGCTGGAGGGTCCATAGAGCCAACACCACCATCCAGGGGCTCCCACAGCTGCTGGAGGGTCCATAGAGCCAACACCACCATCCAGGGGCTCCCACAGCTGCTGGAGGGTCCATAGAGCCAACACCACCATCCAGGGGCTCCCACAGCTGCTGGAGGGTCCATAGAGCCAACACCACCATCCAGGGGCTCCCACAGCTGCTGGAGGGTCCATAGAGCCAACACACCACCATCCAGGAGCCCACACAGCTGCTGGAGGGTCCATAGAGCCATAACCACCATCCAGGGGCTCCCACAGCTGCTGGAGGGTCCATAGAGCCAACACCACCATCCAGGGGCTCCCACAGCTGCTGGAGGGTCCATAGAGCCAACACCACCATCCAGGGATCCCACAGCTGCTGGAGGGTCCATAGAGCCAACACCACCATCAGGGTCCCACAGCTGCTGGAGGGTCCATAGAGCCAACACCACCATCCAGGGGCCCCACAGCTGCTGGAGGATCCATAGAGCCAACACCCCATCCAGGGGACCCACAGCGGCTGGAGGATCCATAGAGCCAACACCACCATCCAGGGGCCCATAGCTGCTGGAGGGTCCATAGAGCCAACACCACCATCTGGGTGCTTCCACAGCTGCTGGAAGGGTCACTAGTGCCAACCCACCATCCAGGGACCACCACAGTTGCTGTGCATGGATCCATAGAGTCCAACACTCATCCTCAGAGACTTCACAGCTGATGGAGGGTCCATAGAGCCAACACCACCATCCAGGGGCCTCTATAGCTGCTGGAGGGTCCATAGAGCCAACACCACCATCCAGGGGCTTCCACAGCTGCTGGAGTGTCCATAGAGCCAACACCACCATCGAGGTGCTCTCACACATGCTCAATTGGGTTGAAGTCTAGGAAATTAAGAGGTCAGGATAACACTTGAATGTCTTGCTCTTGCTCTCCCCACCACTGTTGGACAGTTCCAGCAGTGTGACTTGTTGCATTGTCTCGCTATGAGATCCCATCTGCCCTAGAGAAGACAATCAGCATGTATAGTCGTACGTGATCTGCAAGGACAGGGTCATACCCAAATTGACTGAGGGTGCCTTACACAATGAGCGGGTTTAGAGAATGCCACAAAAACATTTTAACATGATGGCAGTGAGGGATACGTGTACAGACAGCCCATTGCATACCTTGTATACCCAACAAGCCAGCTCACCACGTGTGACTTCCTTCATGAGCTGCGTGCTACCAAAGTCAAAAGCAGAAAGGGGTCATAATAATGTGACCTCACTGTGTATATTAAGCTGATTGAGCTCATTTTTATACTTCTCTAATAAATCTACCAAACTGTGTGTTTTACTCCTCTGGGGTGTAATTAGGACAGATGGATAGAATGGGGGCAGTTTTCTCAGCTTGTATAATTACGAAGAAAGACACCTAATGAGCCGACTATAGATTCTATATCATTATCCTCCATGCTGCAGATTTTAGATTATTGGCTTATTTACATGTTCAGTCTTTGATGTATATAACAGTAAAATGGTTTTCTACTATTTTTACTAAACATACATAAAAAATGCAGCAAAGACAGCATGTGTGACTACAACCTCATATGTATATACATGTATTTGCCTGTTATATACAATTTTAATCTGAGCATTTATTTAGAGAGCTACTTTGCATTGCCTGAAAATAACTTTCCAAAACACCAATGAATCTCATCTATGAGAATTGGTAAAGCTTATTCTGAGCTATCGACTAATGAAAGACTCCTTGTGGAGGCCCTGTTTGTAAGACATCTTTAGGGCATTGGTGTCTGGAAAAATAGCTCTCCTCTAGAAGAATGAAAACTGTCCCTGTAGTGCTGTTTAAAGAGGTAGTCCTGTTTCAGGAAATCCTCTTCGCTTGGCCGCTCGTTGCTAGCTGCGGTCCGGCCCTATATGTGAATGAAGAGGGTGGCGCTAGCGCCGTTCTCCTAATTCACTTATTTGGAAGTTCCAAGTATAGCCAAGCGCACCCACTTAGCTATACTCGGAACTCCCATAGAAGTGAATTAGGGGGCTAGCACCACCCTCCTCATTCATATGTAGGGCCGGACCGCAGCTAGCAACGAGCGGCCAGCGAAGAAAATTTCTCACAAAGGGACTACCCCTTTAATGGAGAAATTGTTGACTTACAGGTTAGGCACCTATGGGAATGGATTTAATAACCTAAGTAATCCAAGGGCTAACAGCTCAGCCTTTTGACAAGATCCAGTGTCTTCTCAGGAGGTTCCCAGGACGTGTCGTACCTTCGACCTGGGGCATCGGTAGCTTTGGCCACCTTAAACCCCCTGCTGCTTTAGGGTGAAGGACCACACAGCAAATGAGTTGACACATGCAGGCCGGAAAAGCCACTTTGAGATTCCCCAAGGATGGCGGGACCAATATAAAAAATTAATTCAAGATCTTGGTGAGAGAGCAAAGGAAAAAATAACTATCCGTGGTTTACCTCGTGAGGTTTGTCTAAAATTAAGTTCTGGTAGTGAAGACTGAGGACATCTTATGCATAAAGGACCTCGGGAAAGGAGTTTTCTAGCTGACTTTGAAGAACAATCGTGCTCTCAGCAAGGTACATGATGCTATTAAGCGTAATCCTGAAAGGGAATGGATTTAATAATTTTGGCATCTGCAGCAGAAAATTGTACTTACCGTCAATATGTACGACCCTCATGTTGATCCCAAAGACTTGTTTCTTAAGCAATTTTTTGCCAGTATTCGTTATGAAGTCAAAATATTGAATCAAATAGGTGTCTGGACTGGGAAACCCAGGTATACAGTTTGCTTTAAAGATGATGAAAAGGGAATAGGAGAAATCAGGCCTCCTTGAAGTTTTGGTGTTGGGCGCAGCCGCGGTTATCTTTTTTTTATTTGGGGATGACACAGTTTTGTTGTACATATTGGTCACTCTGGGGAGAAGACCCCTCTGGGAAGACCGCCCCTGTAGAAAATGTGGTGAAAGGGGTCATTATTCAAATAATTGTAAGAATACATCTCATTGTGACTGTTGAAGAGAGACAGATCACATGGCGAATCCACAACAGGAGACTTCAGCCCTTCTATTTCCTAACCACCAAATGCAGCTGTAAATAAGGGTGTTCACATGGCATACTAGGGCACGTACTGAATGCTCCACAGTACGCCATGTGTTTTGGAAGCACGCGCTGATGAGCAGCAAGCGCCGCGAAGATGGCGTATTGTACGCCTGGGGAGACTAGGCATAATTCATAGTTCTCTATGAGAGCTATGAATTACCTAATTGCTACGCACATTTAGCTGTGTTAATACGCAAATATGCGGTGAAATGCGTGCCGCCATTACGTCGTTTGAACATACCCCAACATGGCTGATGCACCCGCCCTTCCCAGGGATACATCGAGTCTTCCCATATAAGCTCTAAGTGTAACTATTGTGTCTGAAACTCCTACAGATAACACACAACTTCCTACAGCTTCTGTTTTTTCGTAGGAAGTGCAGTGACAGTTCCTATCATGTCTAATGTTCTTACAACAGCAACCAGCACCTCGGCAACAGCTGAAATAAGTGCTCCTGAACTAACACCACTGGAAACGGAGTCTCTGAGACGGAGAATGCCAAAAGAGAGGTCTTTAAAATTGCAACTTTTGTTTTCCACGAATCTCCGGATCCCCCAGTAGCCACAGCACTGAACCCAAGCCAGAGGCGTAACTTCAAGCTCTTGGGCCCTGGTGCGAAAAGTGAAATGCGGCCACCATTTACAATACTGGTATCTCTTATGTGGCAGGAGGGCATTTCGGCCCCCTCAGGCTGCTGGGCCCGGTAGCGACTACTACCGCTGCACCCCCTGTGGCTACGCCCCTGAACCATGCCCGGCTCCGCAGGAGAGCGCAAGACAAACTCCAAGTCAGGGAAAGACACAGAAATGAGAGATGGAGCCTGGGCTTGAAGTCCTAAGGGAGCTTCCCATGGATACAAAAGGTTATAACCCGTTGAAGGGAGAAGAGGACATGAACTTTTCAGAACTTTGTAAAAGAGGAGTAGAGAGTGATGGTGAAGATTAGGGACGACTGTGTCTAAAAAGAAGTGGAAGAACAAGTGCGGATGGAAGTGACATGACAGTAAGGAATCAGAGGCCGGCAATGTCAGAGTCAAGGCCAAAAAAACATCCAGGAATTCTCATCGTCATCAGAGGTAGTACAGATCTCTTCGAAAAGCAAAATTGGCTGTTAATGGTTTAAAATTGATCTCATTAAGCATGAGAAGTATTAGGGGCTCTGAAAGGAGAGCTGCATTATTTTCTTTCTTGTCTTCATTGTCAACTGATGCCTTCTTCCTACAGGAATGCACAGTGCACGATGATACAAACTACAAGGACTTGAGGGAAGAATGGTCCTACGGCCCCTCCTTTTGGTCCGGTGAAAACAGCAGAAGAAAAGCATGGAAAAGCGTTAAACCTGGCTGTACCGCTTCTCTACATTTACGCACCTCCAGAGAAAGAGGAGCGAGCAGAATTTCTAGAAAACTAGTCTATGCTGTTTTTTTTATTTTATTACACTTAGTATTTTTATTACTTTTTTAATATAAATATAGAAAAAACAATCGGGTCCTATCAGTTTCTTGGCAGAGATGGTAATCTTGGGACCTGATGTAGGGACAGGTGCTGCACACTGAGGTTCGTAGCTGATGTACAGGGTCTGCACTAACAGGTCTAAAGGGAAAATGTGTGACCATCTGGTTCCTTTTGCTCCTGTAAACATGGCTCTCTTCAGAGAGGCCGCCTAGATGGCTCCTTTGTTGAGGTTTGGGTTTCTCACCCATTCTGATGCCAGGAGCAAGTTTTGGTTCTTTCTGCACTTTGGCAAAGGAGACCATTTTTCTTGTAACCTTTTGCAGGTGCCTTTTGGCCTAGAGAGGGAGCAGTATATTAGGTTTTGTGGGGGCCATCTCTTAAGAGCTGGTCTGCAATAGACTGCGTGGAGAGTACGTATTGGGGTTTTCAAAAAAATAAAACCAAAATTTCAGAGCCAACAGACATGTTATCCTTGGAGGACTTAATTTGATCTTCGTTTATCTCCACAAAGAATCTACAGATCCAACTTAAATGTTGTATTTTCTACTCCCAATTGCTGGATTGTTTTAGATCAAGAATCTTTATTGAACCAATAGCTATATCAATGTGTATACATGACAAGTGTGAAGGGGAAGGTCAGCCTACAAAAGAACTAAATAGGATCACACTTACGATCCCTGCCATATCCACTAAAGAAACCGTATTGTTCCAACTTTAGATCCTTATATATTTCTGAGTGAGCGCCATCTGTGACAGGCAGTGCATCAAACTTCATCACCTCTTCAATTTTTTCTTTTAAATTGCAACTCAACTTCAATTAAAAAACACAAAGCTTTTGGCTGAAGACTTAAAGGGGTTGTCCACTTTATAAGGTCTTTACTTATTATTACACAGTCACATAGTTTGTAAAGCTGAAAAAGACAGACGTCCATTCAATTCAGCCGATTGTGCTATAGTGTTGATCCAGAGGAAGGCAAAACCCCCATGAGGTAGAAGCCAATTGTCCTCGTTTTATAGAGAAAAACCTTCCCGACTCCAATTTGGAAATCAGAATAAATCCCTGGATCAGCGACCCTTCTCCAGAATCCCGGTCACTATAACTTGTTATATTATTACATCTAGTTATTACATCTAGAAATTCTCCAGACCCTTCTCCAGAATCCGTCACTATACCTTGTTATAATATTACATCTAGAAATGTATCCAGACCCTTCTCCAGAATCCCGGTCACTATAACTTGTTATATTATTACATCTAGAAATGTATCCAGACCCTTCTCCAGAATCCTGGTCACTATAACTTGTTATATTATTACATCTAGAAATGTTCCAGACCCTTCAACAGAATCCAGGTCACTATAACGTGTTATATTATTACATCTCAGAAATGTATCGACCCTTTGACCGTTATTGACTCAAGGAAGTCCAATCGACATCAATGTATTTGGTATTATAAGTATGTCCTGCTACTGTTTTTAATGCATATCATCCAGCCCGCCTCCACGGTCACTATAACTTGTTATATTATTTACATCTAGAAATTATCCAGACCCTTCTCCAGAATCCTGGTCACTATAACTTGTTAAAATTATTACACTAGAAATGTATCCAGACCCTTCCCAGAATCCGGGGTCACTATAGCTTGTTATATTATTACATCTAGAAATGTATCCAGAACCCTTCTCCAGAATCCCGGGTCACTATAACTTGTTATACTATTACATCTAGAAATGTATCCAGACCCTTCTCCAGAATCCTGGTCACTATAACTTGTTATATTATTACTCTAGAAATGCTACCAAACGCTTTTTGAACTCTGTTATTGAACTCTGAAAGGAAGCAAAATCAGAACAGCAATGTATTGGGTAATAATACGTATGTTTGCTGCACTGTGATTTATACATATCAGTCCAGCCCGCCAGTGTTTTACCTGTGGAATAGAAAATCCCAAGAAGGAATTAGTGATAATACTAAACCCATATTTTCCCATATTCCTGAACCAATTAGTGAAGTATTCCCATGAAGCGCCTTCCTGCTAACAGGTCAGCCTCAGTGAATGGGGAGACAGCCACGCTTGCACATCTCTACCCCATACATTTCTATGGGAGTTCCGAGTAGATATGAATGGAGGAGAGCTGTGCAAGCGCTCTACACTTTTGCCTATGTGGGAGACCTGTCTTCTTGGCTGAAAATCTAGGAGGTCTCCCAAAAATACCGGAAGACTTGGCAAGTATGAAATGACCAAACTTGAAAAGGTTTTCAACTTGTGGCTTTTATGCCACCACAAATTTCTCTGGCAGATTTAACAATTCTCATGTTCCAAATATCTTCTTTACAAAATTAGTTTCATAAACACATTTGTGGATCAACAACCAAAAGTAAGAAAGAAAACACTGAGAACAAGATCCTTTCATAGTCTATACCAGAAAGTGCAAGCTAATACTCTACATAAAATATGTTTGACTAAGGTAGGAAAATGTCTAGTTGTAAATTACATTCAGTTGTAATTTCCAAGCTCCAAACTAAGCAACTTCTGCCCACTAAATGTCAAGCTTTCCCAAATAATGAGTGTTCCAAGACAGCTTTTCAGAACATATGTTCAAAATATTTCTACTCAAAACACACAAAAAAAAAATGTTTCACAATTACAGAATCGGGTTTCGCTTTGAAAATCTTTCCAGTCTCCGTTGCTGAATCACATGTGGTTTTATAAGAGTAAATTTATCCTAAAATAAAAAATATACTGAATCACGAAAACTATTCTACACCCACTGAAGCATGTTTATAACTATTATTGTGTGTAATATATAGAGATAATTAGAGAAATCCAGCCAGGTATTGGTTCCGTTCTTTACTTTCTTCTGTGCATCTCGCTGTGGGAGGAACGCTCTTTCACACAGTTATGCATTTTAAAGAAGGGAATGGGGCCTCTACAGAGGAAATGCCACAAGCTAAAATCACAGGAAGTAATCAAGACCACAAGAGACATATACTCTACAATATACATCAAGAAGTTTAGGAACAGGAGAAAGGAAACAAAAAGTTTAAAGTGTTTACTGGGTGTTCCATTGTTTCATCCAAAGACTTTGCCCTTACTTTATCGGCAATCCAAAATTTCTCACTAATATATATATTTTTAGATGTTTTACCATTGTTTCCTCACCCTGCAAAATGAGATAAGTATACAAAAAAGCAATTCTGTGTCTAAAACAATTCAAAGAGCAAAAGTAAAATCTCCAATAAATGTGATAATGAGGAGAGGCTAAGTTTATAAAAATTGCCTTCAGATTTTTCTTAAAGGAGACATCTGGTTTCTAAAAAAAAAAAAAAAATACTAAGATGCTGGTGCCCAGTTTAAAATAAAACAATAAAAAAAAATCCTATACTCGCCTTACTTCTCTGCCCCATTTTCTGTTTACTTCCTTCTTCTTTCGAACAGGAACGTCACTACTGCAGACACTGAATGGCTGCAGCAGTCACATGTCCAGGGCCGGACCGGGACTAAAAAGCAGTCCAGGCAAACCCTCCACCAGCCCACATAAGATGTCCACCTCCAAATTCTCCTTTGGTCATGCACTTTGCCACTTTCTAAAATAAACAATACTATAAACACAAGAAAGAAAGTCAAAGTGGCGCAGAGAAATCCCTAATCACAGCATCAGTACCAGGCGTGCATTTGCTTTACAACCAAGGTCAAGAGTAACCTGCCACTATACAAGCGCCAATATAACCTAAAATACTGCCATATAGAGACTACATAGTGGTCAAACACTAGCTCAGGTCACCATCACATCATGAAAGTGAATACAGCACTGATCCAATACAGAAGCAAAACAACCACAATGGAAGAACTACCACCATCACAGGGGACCTGGCCACGCATCCTGCCTCAAATGCCATCGATCCCCGGGTCTGCCCAGTCCACTTACCTATTTGCCCATCCTGGAGACGTACAAACAGTTAAAGCCATTAGCAGAGTAGAGTGCAATAAGCCCGGCACAGGCAGCACGACGATGTGACGTCATTGTGCTGCCTACATGAGAACTTGCGTCCGACACCTGGTAGGCTTAAGGCACTCTGCTCTGCTAAGGGATTTAACTGTTTGTGCATCTTCAAGATGGGCAAACAGTTAAAGCCCTTAGCAGAGCAGAGCACCTTAAAGGGGTTGACTCACTACAAAGATTAGCTTTCAACATGTTGTCATCATCACTAAATAAAGATGTTTTCCAAATATATAGTGTTGTTCATTTTTTTTTTTTGTTTTGTTAAGGAGCTACAAGTGATTTTATCACCTTCTGTGCTCTCTCTGGTTCCCCAAGTGACCGACCTGTGTACTTCTCTCCCCTGCTGTTTGTTCTATCTGATAGCAGGGAGTGATGTCATCACACAGGTCGCAGCAGCACAGAACTCTGGACAGTGAGAGCTTGTTTGTTATCTGATCTTTCAGACAAAAGTCAGTTATTACTGTTGTTTACTTAAACTCAGAAGCTTCCATGGTCCTGATAGCATGAGATTTATGTAATTAGCAGAAGTCTGAATACACGGAGCTCATATGCTAATTACAAACAACTTGACCAGGGAGTGACCGAGCAAAGCAGTATTATTTCATTCATGCATCCTATGAAACTTTGAGATGAGACAACCCCTTTAAGCCTACCAGGTGTCGGACGCAAGTTCTCATGTAGGCGGCACAACGACGTCACATCATAGAGTGGCCTGCATCGGGCTTCACCTGAAGAAGCCGGCCTGGCGATTATTGTGTCAGGGGAATGGGGAGAGAGGAGAGACGATTTTTATCTTTTTATTTCAGTAATAGCGCCCCACCTACCACCTACCTTCCTGGGGCCCACCTAATGAACTTGGTCCCAGTTTTATAAAGCGGTCAGCCAAATTCTGATTAGTATTTTTGTATTTTACAGGTTTCCCCGCTGGACTACGTCAGACCAGTGTTGGATCCATTTCTTTAATAAAATGGTCAACAAGGGATGTTATCAGGAAGTGTATAATTAAAGTGTTTTTGTGTTTGTGTATTTCTTCACCATTTTTCCCAATGTTGGAAAAAGAGGTGGCTGACAGACAACTCTCTATTACTAGTTTTGGGGCTTGGAGACATCCATATTTGAAAGAAAAAAAAAAGGAAACATAAGACTGCAGAGTTGCAGAGCTGGAACAGTGGAGTATATTTTTTGTGGTTTGTTTTTTAAATGGGCACCAGCTCAGTATTTCTTTTTTTTATAGGAACTGGACAACCTCTTTAAATCCGAGTCACACTTTAGACGTTTATGATCTATTGAAAGACTGCAAACTAGACCCCCACCAACTGGGAAAACGGGGACAACCATTTTGAATCAGCTTCCATCTATCAGACATATATGTCATGGTTTTGGTGAATGAAGAGAAGACAATAGAGAAGACCAGTCTCTCTTTAAAGGGTTGTTCCAGCAGTACAAAATGTTTGTTAGTCTGTTGGGGCAGGATGGAAAATAAAAAAAAAAAAAGACTAAAAATACTTACCTACTGGATGCTATTGTTCCCTTTGCCGCCGCCATCCCAGTGATCACGGCAGTAGCTTTGAGTTCTCATCACTCATGTGACTGCTGCAGCCAATCACAGGCCACAGTGGTTATATGAATGTTGCGGCATATAATTGTACCTGTCCCATGAACATAAACGTTCACAGCTACTACCAGGATCACCAGGCTGACCGCGGCAAAGAGAACGACGGCGTCCTGGAGTTAGGTATACTTCTTCTCTTCTATACCAACCATTTTTGGAACACTACTTTAAGGTTTGAGAAGGCTCTTTTACAAAAGAAACTGTAGGGGACCTTCACATTTTTAATATCATGCATGGGTAAGTTTTGTTGACCATACGTATTAGATAAAAGTCTGCAAATACTGCTGAAGTCAACAAGAACTTACAGCAATCTGACAGTCCAACCATCTCTTAATGTCTAATACTTTGTTGTCTGAAAGTAAGGAAGTGTCTTGCAGATGTTTTTCCCTTTGTCCTAAAACTATAAACATGATTACTTAAAGGCCTCGTTCACACGGCTTATTCTGGGACTGATTTCAGCCGTACTGCGCGCCGTATTTGCGCTCCAATACGGCTGAAATCAGTCCCAGACATTAAGGTAATCCACAGTTCTCATAGAGAACTATGGATTCCGTCTCCCCTTCGTGCTCAGCGAATACGCTGGGCGGGGAGAAAGTGACATGCACATTATTTACGGCGTGTACGCGCCGAGAATAATGAGTGTCTATGGGGCCGGCGAGCTGCCGGCGCCCCGCCCCCCCTGCACGACTGCCGGCGTAATTGCGGGGCAAAATCCGTCCCCGCAATTACGTCGGCAATAAGCCATGTGAACATTGCCAAAAGGTGTTATCCAAAACGTTATGAAATCCCCCTACCACCTCCCACTGTGCTAAAATACAAAAGTAACGTATTTACCTCTCCCATCACCACCCTTCCAGCGCTGCCAGAGCTCCAATGTTCCCTCCTGGTCCCTCACTGATGACCTCACGTTCATGTGGCCTCAGCATGTGACAACAGGGGGCAGCGATTGGCTGCAGCATCATGTGATCCATGAACCTGACATCATCAGTGAGGGACCAGGGCCGAAACACTGGAGCTCTGGCAGCGCTGGAATGGTGGTGATGGGAGAGGTAAGTATGAGTTACTTTTCTATTTTATGCACTGTGGGAGGGGCTAGAGAGGTTTGTTACAGTCTTGGAAAACCCCTTTAATGAACAAAACTATTCTAATTAGCAAACAGAAAGGGCATCAGCTCTTTGAGCAAAGAAAATACAGATCCAGCTTCAATGTCTTGCTGCTAGGTGTGTCTTGAATGCACTTCCAAATTGGAGGTGAAGGGCCCCACTCTATATTCTAGCCCTAAGTAAAAAAAAGTGATTGGAAAAAGTGATTACATTTTTGCTCTGACCAACATGGTGTCAATCAAATTCAAAAGTGCTTAAAAAATATTTTAGAGAACTAGATGTGGAATTGTGACAATTTTATTACACTGACAAGCAAAAGGGTAACAATGTTTTGAACTTTTTACTTTCAGGCTCCATATCTCACCATCCACTACAGCTTTGAATGTGAGACTTCCATCATTTTATAGACAATCATCTTGGTTATCTCATACATAACTTTGCCCTGCAACTATTTAGCATATGCTTAGTTCTGCAAATTCTTGTCATGTAGCTGCCTTGTTACTGTTTTGCTCCTGGTGGTGGGACCATCTTTTTCTTCTTGTTACTACAAATTACAACATGTTCTTACTTTCCCCAATAGCTCAATGTGTTATTAGGTTGTTTCCCAAGTGAAAGGTCATTGGTCCAAATCAAGGCGCAGCCATGAAGATGATTTCCCAAGAAAAGAGAAACTGCATCATCCAGCTCATCGATAGCGTCTCTGGGCCAAGAAATTGCCAAACTGCGTCATGTGAGGCCATGACAGCTGGAAGAATATGAAATGAAGTCCGTCCATCCATTCAAAAACCAAGAGGTGACGTCCAGGCAAAATATCAGTTAATAAATTGGCTCATCACAAGGTCGATGAGTTCTGGTGCGAGAACATGGAAGTGGAGGTGGCTCGTATGCTCCATAATAGTGAGAATACAGACGTCCATGCAAACACTATGTGACGTGCATTACAGAAGTCTGGATTGGAGGCCTGGAAAAAGCTGAAGAAGTCTCGACTTCAATATAGTCATAAGATACGTTGGCTCCAGTTTGCAAAAAAGTACGAAAAGTGGACAGTAAAAGATTGAAAATGAGTGATTTGGAATGAGGAGACGAAGGTCAATAGACCAGATGGGTGCAAATAGGTCTGAATGAATCAAGGAAAAAGGGGGCTATTGGATCGAGAAATTTAAGGAAATGTCAAGTTCGGTGAAGCCTGATGATATGGGGTTGTTGCACAGCCAAGGGCATTGGGCACTTGACCAGGATCGATGGTGGTCTCAATGCTGAACTATATGTGAGTGTCCTACAAGATGAGTTACTTCATACACTCGAGGACTATGGGTAGGAAAAGGACGACAAAGTGCTCCAGCAGGACAACGACCTGAAGCAAACATCAAGATTGGTGAATAAATTGGTCAATGACAATGAAGTAAAGTTGCTGGATTGGCCCCCACAATCCCCAGACCTAAACACAATTGAACACTTATGGGCAGACTTGAAGACAAAGCTGTATTCATACCTAGGTGAGTCGATCAGTGTGCAGCAACATTGGGAACGTGTAGAAAAGACCTGGGATCAGATTTGGGTCGACATATACTGAATCTGATCGAGAGCCCAGAAGGATTCAGGCAGTGTTGAAAGCCAAAGGTGTATTAATATACTTACAAAATAATAAAACTGAATATTTAGATTTTTATAAGCAAAACAGTAACAATGCAGTTACAGGACAATAATCTGCAGAACTAAGTTTATGCTAAATAGATGCAAGTCAAATTTATGTATGAGATAGCCAAGATGAGTGTCTATAAAATGATGGTAGTCATGTTCAAAGCTGTAGTGGATGGTGAGATATGAAGTCAAAGTCAAAAGTTCAAAACATTGGTACCCTTTTGCTTGTCAGTGAATGTATAAACTGATGACAAAGTCCAGGGATTTCCTCTTTCCTGCAAAGCGATATTGCTTCGTCATGTCACAAATGAAGAAGAATAGCATTAGTCAATATTGTATGAAGTTAGGACAGAGGTAAAATTAGGAGACTCTACAGGACTCCTGTCACATGGACTACATAGGAAGTTCTGACATCACAGAGACCTGCCAACTCACACCCACCAGTAAATACCAAAACCACGAATTGCAAAACATTTCCTTTTTAGCATATGTCAAGTGATGGTGCAAAAAGTATGCCATACTTAAACAAAAGCAAAGCAGAAACTTTAGGAAAATGCTAATGATTTTCATTTACATTTATTTTTGAAACTTTTACTTAAAGGGGTTTTCTCACTACAAAGATTAGCTTTCAACATAAAAGGACAAGTAAATGAAGACTTTTACTAAATACATTGATCAGTAGATTTTACTTTAGTCATGAATAAAAGATATTTTATGTGCTCTGAGTGCACACAGGTTTCTTTGGCTTCCTGGTTACCTGCCATAACTCTGCTATGTGATTAGCCGAGAGAGCAGAGAGTGACGTCACCATGATGGAAGGCTCAGTCTGGATCAAACTTATTATCTCTAACAAGATTACAGATAAGCAATTGTTTTCAGTTCTCATAACACCTGTACCTTTTGTTTACATTAAAAATAACATCTCCTGTACTTGTCAGTGTAAGGGCTAAGTTACTTATAGTTTTTTTTTTATGTTTTATTACTTTTCTACAATAGAAATGCGTTTTTTAAAAATTGTGTTTTTACGTCGTCATTGTCCGATAGCCATAACTTTTTTTTTTTTATATGGGAGCTAAATAAAGACTTTTTTTGTGGGATGAGGGATGAGTTGACATTTTTATTGCTACCATTATGGGGTTCATATGATCGCTTTTTATCAAGGTTTTTGTGAGGTAAAATACAGCAATCCTGGTAGTGTATTTTTTTTATATTTTACAGCAGTCACTGTGTGGTATAAATGACATGCTAGCTTTGCTCAGCAGGTTGCTAGAATTACAGCGATACCCAACTTGTATATTTTTTTTATATTTTACTGTTTTTACACAATAAAACACTTATTCAAAAAGGAAACATGTTCGTGCATTGCCATGGTCGGAGAGCCAGAACTTTTTTATTTTTCCGTGTATGGGCTTGTTCATGATGCGACTTTATGCCCTTGTCCTCTCTCACTGCAACAATCTTCTTCACTCTTGCTCCCTCCAATCAACTCTGCTACCTAGTTAATCCATCTCTCTCCTCAATACTCCTCCGCCTCTCTGACAATCACTTTACTGGATAAGCATTGTCCATTGACTTTACTTCAAACTACCAACCACAACATATAAGACTCTCCGTAATCTGTCCCCTCCATACATCTTGACCATCATCTCCAGATACCCCCCAGCTTATGAAATTTCTGATCTTCACAAACCTTCTCTGCTCTCCTCTTATCAGCAAATCACACAACCGTCTCCAAGACTTCTCCCATGCTTCCCCCACACTCTGGAACTCACTGCCCCAACACATCAGACTCTCCAACACTCTCACTTGCCTTAAAAGCAACCTGAAAACCAATCTCTCCAGGATTGCCTATAACCCCCAATAACCCTGCTGCGCCTACAACTCCACAAACATGTCTGTCCCTCACCTTCTGTCTCCTTCCACCTCTATTGTAGATTGTAAGTCCTCACAGGCAGGGCCATTCCCACTCTGTACTAGTTGTTTTATTTAGTGTTATTATTGTACTTTTTTCATCTGATTCTATGTATGGATCCCTTTTTCTAATATTCAGCGCCCTGGAATTAATGGTACCTTAAAATAAATGATAACAACAACAACAACAAGAACAGCACTGGATGCTACGTGACAGTGGGAAAAAGAGAATAATATTTCCTATACAAGAAAATTAACATGAATAATCCTTAATAGTTACCAATTCATTATGAACGAAAACAGGATTATTCTCTTAAAACGAATCGGTCACCAATTTTTTACTTATTAAAACTAGACCCTGATCCATATTCTTTTCTTCTTAGCTGTTTATTTTCTGATTGTAGATTTCTGAATTCAGTCGTCTATATATGATTATGGGGCGGCCATTTTGCCTGAGCTGCTTTTAACAGCATTTAGAGAGAAGCTTTATAGCAGTTACATGGACATAGGACCCTTAAGACTGACTCAGTCCCATTGACTTCTATAGGAGAATGCTGTGGACATGCTCTGTGACCTGGGAAGAAGTCAATGTGCAGGACAGAGAGGGAAAGCTGTGACATCTCCTATTGTGAATCCTGTGTTATCTATGCACATTGGTGTCACATTGGTGTAACCCTGCCTGTGCTGATAATGAGGAAACTGCTGAAAATCTCTCTCTACAGAACAGGAAGTGTCAGACTATTTTTAGGCCTAGTGGTCAAAGTGAAAACTGCAGGACTTTAAGAATATTAAAAGTGATATGGAAAATTAAAGAAAAAACCTTACAAAAAAATGTGTTTAACATAAAAACATGAGTTAAACAAATAAGTAATTTTTTGATGGCACATTCCCTTTAAGACATAATGTAATCAGATAATCTCCGATCTGAGGTCAGTGCACTAATAAAGTTCAGGGGTAATTATGAATATTAAACTGTCACGTCTTTTCCAATTGTATTTTAAAATGTACAAAATCTACTGAAAATCTGCTTGGTTGTAAAGGCCAATGATATACATTGAATTAAGATGTAAAAGTGACATATCCACACAGAACAGATTTTTTAGTTCTTTGACATATATCTGCATTGATTCAAACATGAAATGAATTCTCTATATAATGGTTCACAATACCGGCCTTTACAGTCAAGAAGAAGATACATAAAAGATAAAAAACAGAAGTGATGCTTTTCTTAAAAACTTTAATATTTAACCTTTTCTTTTTTCCCCCCATTTTTTCCTCCTCGCCTGTCGAGAGCCATAACTTTTATGTTTTCCACCTACATAGACATATGAGGGCTTATTCTTTGCAAGATAAGATGAACTTTTAAATGGGACTATTGATCAAATCATATAATGTGCTGGGAAAAACCCCAAAAATAATTTTGGGGGTTAAAAGTGAAAAAAAATAAAATGCAATAACACCACTTTTCAGGGGTTGGTTTTTATAGAGTTCACTGGTATAGATGGCATGACACCTATATTACTATTATTATGTTTTCCTACTGTTTTTTTTCTATTGTTCATCTGTTAGAGCTGTCTGGGTCTGGATCTAGTTTTTATTTGTGTGTCTGGATTTAGTTTATATTGGTACCAATTTGAAGTTAATGTCACTTTCTGATCCTTTTTGTTCAATTTTTCTGGGAGACAAGACGAGGATGACAAAAAAATTAAATTCTGGTGGAGAATATGTTTTTTAAAGCCATTTTATTTGTTTTTTAAAGTGTTCACTGTGCAATAAATGATATAATATTGTGTTAAACCAGACTATTATGAATGTTGCAATACCAGGTTTATCTTTATTATTGTTTTTGCGTGGTAAATGGGAAAAGATTTTTTTTAATTTTTAGTATTTTTTTTCAACTTTTTAATTTTTCCTTAAAAACGTGTCAGCTTAGAATACTTGAATATGTGATTGTTTGATCTACATAGTTACATAGTTAGTACGGTTGAAATAAAGACATGCCCATCAAGTTCAACCAAGGGTGGGTAAAATGTGGTTGAAGGGAAGGAGACAAGGATTTAAGCACAGCCTCCTCACTGGTGAATGCCCTGGAACCCACAAGGCAAGAACCAATCTGCTCCAGTGGAGACCCCATCTCTGACCCCAGAGCCTCCACCAGCCAGGATCCAGAATTTTACATGGCTGCGTATGCATTAATATTCTTTAGTTCCAGGTAGGTATCTAAGCCTTTCTTGAAACTCCCAACTGTTCCTGCTGTGTCCAGCTCCTCAGGCGGCTATTCCACAGATTCACAGTTCTTACAGTGAAGAACGCTTTTCTCCTCTGGAGATTGAATCCTTTTTTTCTCTAGTCGAAGGGAATGTCCCCTTGTCTTTTGAGGGAGCTTTACATTAAAGAATTTTTCCACATACTTTTTGTAGGGACCATTTATATATTTATATAAATTAATCATGTCCCCCGGAGCCATCTCTTGTACTATATACTGCAGTTTTGGTGTACTGCAGTGTATAGGCATATTACTGGCAGGGTGTAATAAGCATACAATCATGGCAGCCAGAGAGGCCTTCATTAGGCCCTCTCTGCCATGGCAACAGAGAGGCTCCCTGCAATTACATCACGGTGCTGGGGTTTTCTCACTGTAAAGATATGTTTTCAACATGTAGGGACAGGTAATTGAAGACTCTTCCCAAATACATTTGTCTTTTGATTTTACCTTGGTCATGAGATGAGAGATGTTATCTGCTCTGACTGCACAAAAGTTCCTCTGGTTATGTCCATAGCTTCCTTTCTGATTTGACAATGAGCAGGGAATGAGGTCACCATGCACACAGCTCACTCTCATTATCCCTAACAAGATTAGCTTTTGTTTACAGATAGGCAATTATTTTCACACCTCAGGGCACTTGTAGCTTTGTTTACTGCATATTAAATCTCCTGCACTTACATCTTTGTAATGTCTCAGCTAGTTACAGAGAAGCTAAATATGCTAATCACTGTTCTACAACCACCCACAGCCAGAAAACACAGAGGGTGGAAAGCTGTTTGTGGCTCAGTGAAACATTATGGTGAGAAAACCCCTTTAAATGGCTGGTATCAGAACGGTCTCCAATCCCGGCTAGTATTGGTGGGTGCTGACTGTATCTAACAGCTGGCACCTGTCGGGCTCAGCAATCCACTGTCCAAGAAAGCTGGCTGAAAGGGAGCTGGGGGAGGACAGTGGAGAGATGTACTACGGTGACACAGTTATCTTAAAGAGCTTCCCACAGCCACATGGCTCCCCAACTTTCTTGGGAAGCCCCTATTTATGGGAATCCATAAGCAAGTATGGATTAGATCCCCTGTCATGATGTTGTGCTTTGCCACCCAGAACATAAGGACTGCCGAATGGTTTCGCCTGCGAGTTTGCATATTTTGGTCAAAATATCAATTAATACCTCATGTTCGATATGTAGTATGTAATACTGTGGATCAGAGGGAGTCTGCCTTATCTATATGCAATTGTAATGCTAGCAATCAGCCTCTCATGGATAGTAGGCATGTGAGTTGTTGTTTATAAGTATTTGTCTCCCCTTATGGCGCTGTGGCTTTTCTGCATACTGATTAGAACTGGTACTTATCCAATGTGCAGTTTTTTACTAGGCAGTTGCCCCCCTGGAGGATGGGTATGTGAACAAATTTTCATCAGTAAGCTGCACCTGTAAAATTTCTCCCACAGCATTGGGGCTTACATTGTCTCCTACTGGGAACAGTTCTTTGTCCAGCCATGAAGAGTATGACCTGGTGTCTACCAGAAACCACCCCCCTCATGCACTGAGGGTATGTGAGTGGTTTTTCTATTGGTATTTTTGCATTTGTGCAATCTCCCCATGCATTATACTGTGGCTTTTCTGCATGCTGGTGTGAACAGGTATTAAGTTGGAGTGCAGTTTTTTTAATCATCTAATTGTTCCCCTAGCAGTGGGGTCTGTGAGCTTTTGCTCTGCAATTAGCTGCACCTGTCAATTTTTCCCAGTTAGCATAAAGGCCAGAGTTGCCAGCTTCTGGATTCAGTTTAGTCCAGCAACTGAGATGTGAACATGGCCCAAAAAATGGTGGTGTTTTTTGAGTAAGTAATGTCCCATTTTTGTATGTTTTATCTATGTTTTTAAGCAAATCTTTCATTTTTCTGTGATTTTTTTTTTATTTTGATGGGTAGGTACCTTTCAGTGTTACTTATGGTCCTGCCTTCTCCAGGCCTGATCCCTCTTCTGCTGCAGCAACACATACAATGCAACATCTGACATCACTTTTGGTTTGGGAGTCATACCAGAAGTGATGCTGTAGTGGGAGCAACATGAGACCTGGAGTGATGCTGAAAGGTAAGTGAACCCCCTGAAGCACTTTAAAAACCCTAACCCTAATGTAGGGACAGGGTTATGGTTGCAACTAGAGTTAGAGAAAAAAAATCAGGTTTGGGATGCCCTGAACCCAAATTTTTTTTAACCTCCGGCCGAATTAGTGTCAATCCAGACCGTACTATAGTCGAGCAACACTAATTCCCACTATGCCCTGACAAACACAAATATTCCAACCTCAAGTTGGAAACCATTGATCTAAACAGGTGGTGCGCTATATATAGAGCCTACAGTCCTACCAAACCTGTTGACAAAGTTTTACTGTCATTTAGCAAAACTACTGTGTATACTGTTTAATGACATACTTCGAACAATTAAGAGACATTTGCAGTGATTTATCTCCGCACTTACCAGGACTAGCCAAAGTGATCTACATTAATGCCTGGTTGCTTCCTATGAGTAACAGCTCATTTGAGCTACAATTTATAACATTCCCTCCCCTCCTCCAAATGTAATTACATCCATTAATTCTATTTATTTAGGAGAGCTTGTGGCTGCACCTGACTCCAAAGAAAATTTGTATCCAAAAAGTCAGACTTTCTTTTGGGTCACGGCTTCGACATATATTATTTAAAGAGAACCTGTCAGCTAATTTATGCTGCCTGAACGACGGGCGGCATGAAACAGCTGCAGGTTACCCGATCCTAACCCTGTGTGTTTTATCCCGAAACCCTGAAGCGTTCCCAGGTAAAACACCCAGTGAAGTTGTGCCGGGTACTGGAAAAAGTGCTGTGCCCGGGACAGAGGAGTCTGATGTGAGGCTTCTCCCCACCCCTCAGTCTGACTGACAGCTCTCTCCCTAGATGTCCAAGAATTTCATAGTTTGGCACTCCCTCCAGACACTGTGGTGCCAGTTGCTCTCTCTATAGACAAACATGGGGGAGAGCTGTCAGTCAAGCTGAGGGTGCGGGGAGAAGCCTCCCATCGGACCGGCACAGTGGCTGCTCCCCGCACCCGGGACAACTTCACTGGGTGTTATACCCGGGAACGCCGCAGTGTTTTTTGGTAAAAGACACAGGGTTAGGATCGGGTAACCTGTAGCTATTTCATGCTGCCCGTCCTTCAGGCAGCATAAAGTACATAGCTGACAGGTTCTCTTTAACTCCTTAACAACCGCCCACCGTCTCTTGACAGCGGGCATTTCAGGTCGTTCGTCTACAGCGACGTCTTTTGACGTCGCTGCAGACACTGGAGTTTTCGGCTCCCGGCGTACTACACAGCCCCCTCAGAGCATCTCCTGCGAGCACCGAGGAGCAGGGGAAACCTCCGCTCTCCGGCGCTTTAACCTTTTGATTGCCGCGGTTGTCACCGCAATCAAAGAGTCTCCCTGCTCTGTCGGGTGATCGGTACGCCCGGTGACCCGACAGAGCCCAGGGAACAGCTCCACAGTCAGACCTGGGGACCTAGAGTAGCCCCAAGGCTGTCTGTATAACAAGCCAGTGATAAGGGCAGACTGTGTTTCAGACTGACACAGATTATAATTTATTAGCATATATGAATATGCTAATACATTACTAAGTGTTAAAAAAAAAAAAAAGTAACAGTTCTCCCTTCATGGGATTTAAAAATAAAAGTAAAAAACATAAAAAGTGTAAAAAAAAAATAAAAAAAAAAAAAAAATAAAAAAAAATAATTGTGCCTACATTACACACACAAAAAAAACCTACACATATTAGGCATCCACACGACTGTAATAACCTGTAGAATTAATCTAACAAGTTATTAAGTGTGAAATGTGAATGGTGTAAAAAAATGTAAAATTCTGCAATTATTTATAAGTGAACTTAAACTATTCCCCCATAAAGTACAAATTGTCTCAAATAAAACGAGGCCTCATACAACTGCGTCACTGAAAAAAATAAATAAGTTACAACTGTTGAAACGCAAGGAGGCAAAAACTAAAAAAATTAAAAATAAAAAAAAAAAGTTATGGTCATTAACTACTTTTCAGGTGTTCGGCTTAAGGGGTTAAAGTCACTTATAGGATGTAACCATTGAGAAGTCCCAGTTTTAGCATGTACATTTTGTGACTGCATCACAAAATGCAGATTTATACTGAATGAAATCCTGGTAATCTTATGTCCTTCAAAAGCAGGGATACTCTGCTAGTTTCCACTAAAGGTCTTGTTATCTGGGTCGGCTTTCAAATGAAGGTCCAAATAAAGAGGTCATCCTCATCTCCATTCTGTTCTATGGTAGCTCCCAGTACAACTAAACACACCACTAACCTGAACTCAACTCTCACGGAATAGAATGGAGAGTTGTGCGCAAGCGTGACCTACTATCCATTCGAAATGGAGAATTTTTGGAACCTGCAGATCCGAAATATAGGACCGGTACCTATCACACACTGATGGCTTAACAGTTTATTAATTTACATTAATACAAAAACAATGTTAGCCCAATAATCTATAAATAAGTATATATATTATTATAGACTATGTATATTATTAACTATATAGATTATTATATTAGATTATTGGGCTAACATTTTTTTTGTATTGGAAGATATTATAGTGAATAGAAATGGTCCTATAAAATTAAAGTTCTTAATGTTCCTCTATACTACTAGATACACCTGCTCCCTATGAAGGGATTTATAAAAAGGCACTACACCCATTTCTTGGCATGCTTGACAAAGAGGTAGTTTCCCCTGAAGAGCCTGCGCCCCAGCCGGCACTCCGGCTCAAGGGCCTGCGCCCCGGCCGGCACTCCGGCTCAAGGGCCTGCGCCCCGGCCGGCACTCCCGCTCAAGGGCCGGCGCCCCGGCCGGCACTCCCGCTCAAGGGCCTGCGCCCCGGCCGGCACTCCGGCTCAAGGGCCTGCGCCCCGGCCGGCACTCCCCCCGAAGAGCCCGCGCCCCAGCCGGCACTCCCCCAGAAGAGCCAGCGCCCCCGCCGGCACTCCCCCTGAAGAGCCTGCTCCCCAGCCGGCACTCCCCCTGAAGAGCCTGCGCTCCAGCCGGCACTCCCCCTGAAGAGCCGGGCCAGCGACCTCCCCTGAAAGCCTGCCTCCAGCCGGCACTCCCCCTGAAGAGCAGCGCTCCACCGCATCCCCAAGAGCCTGCGCTCCAGCCGGCACTCCCCCTGAAGAGCCTGCACCCCAGCCGGCACTCCCCCTGAAGAGCCTGCGCTCAGCCAGCCCTCCCCCTAAAGAAGCTCCGCTCCAGCTAGCACTCTGAAGAGCCTATGCTCCACTCTTTCCCTCTCCCTCTCTCTCTCAAAAAGGGCTACTAATGTTATCAAACATTAAAAAAAATACTACTCACCTTATCAGCTGCTAATTGAATGCAGAGGTTTCAGCAGTGCCTACCATTATTTCTTCACAATTTACCTCTGATGTGCGTGCAGGTGACCATGTGCCATGCATGGTTCAGCCCTCAAGTGGTTGGTCTAGTAGCAGCAATAATAACTGCTGGGTGCTGCGTGGAGCATAGGCTATTCAGGAGGCGTGCTGGGTGGAGCATAGGCTCTTCAGGGGGAGTGCTGGGTGGAGCATAGGCTATTCAGGAGACATGCTGGGTGGAGCATAGGCTATTCAGGAGGCGTGCTGGGTGGAGCATAGGCTTTTCAGGAGGAGTGCTGGGTGGAGCATAGGCTTTTCAGGAGTGCTGAGTGGAGCATAAGGGTACAGTACTAGCTCTACCCAAGGCCTAACCCCTTCACCAAGAAAATAAAACAAAATAAAACACAACCCAAACAACAATCTTGAGCAATGTGCCTATATATTACACAGTTGCTTGGGCTGATCCCACACTTCCCCCACAGTGGAGTCATCCTTGTAACTGAGCCCTAGCCGCTCACCAAATAATCTGCACTGATTTCTTCTGAGGTTAAGATTTGATTAATACAAGAAAAAAGGAAAGAGAAAAAGTTTCATGTCTAATGACCTACATAGAGAATTAGAATGAGCCATAATGAGGATTCTAGGTTAATATTAAATTATCGTAATGGATTTTTTGATGTTAGGTCCCATTAAAATTAAATCCTCATTCATTGTTGAATTTTTTTCCTTGCAGATCTTAGACAATTTACATCAGGTAAAGGATGTGCATAATGCCGACATCCTAGTCCATATTTTAAAAGGATAAGTACTGTAGTAGAAGAGTCTCCTGAGAATAAGCTGATCACAATGTGCTCAGCTGTTTACCCTACCAATGATTATCTGTAATCTGTGAAAATAGTCTGGCCACAACTGTTTAATTTTCCTGCAGTGCCCCCACAGGCTAGACGGAGAATTACATATATCCAATTTTAATACAAGTATCAAGTCTTCTTAGTTACTCTGTCTCTAAAATCTGTTTGGGGGAACGGGTGGGAGGATCTCCTAATTAACTCACAATTTCATCAATGGGTGATGTGACAAATTCACAGGAAAGGTTGCATGGTATATATGGAACACCTCACATGTGAAACCCCTTATGATAGCTATCTGCCGCATGTTTTTCTGCCACATTAATAAATATTTCACATAAGATGTGGAGAACTTCACCCTTACTGCATATAAGATAATGAATAATTCTAGAAATTATGCACGCTAACATTAAAGAATTTGTTTACTTTGCCTTGTTAGCATGTATGGATGTAATATATAATATTGGGTTACCTTCTTGGGGCTATTGGCCAGGTAGAAGAACTGTTGCCAAAAGAGACTGTCCCTTTGGAGAATTCAGTATATATCTGCATTAATGGATGGCTCATTGATTTTAATGGGCTCCATATAATGTTTATTTCTCCTCTGGTATCGCTGGAGAAGAGATGGACACTAGCTAACTTATTCTTCAAGTGACAAGTACAAATTCATGGCTGTTAAGGGGCCGTTTACACGGCACACGACAAATACCAGTCGGTTAACCCGACCGGTATTTGTCCTGTTTAGTGCCGTCCCCACGTCCGCAGGTGGGGGAGGGGGGGCTTTTCTCCATGATTAGCGGAGAAAAGCCCTCTCTCTTCCCATAGATATGTTCATATTCTGTCCGAAATCCAGACGGAAGAATGAACAAGTTCCATGTTTTTCGGTCTGAAAAACCACCGGGCGGAAAACACGTGCAGTGGGGACCGCTGCACGGGTTTTCCATAGAGGTCCATTAAAAAGTTGGGGGCCGCTTTTTCAGATGGTTATCAAAACCGGAAACCATCTGAAAAACCAGCCACAAACCCGTGCCGTGGGGACATGGCCTAATAGCCTTGCACTTCAGATATGGGTCTGTGTCAAATTTGACTTGAATCCAAGCGATTTAATTTGAGCTGGCTCAAAATTAATTTTGTGAAAAATAGCCAAAATCGACCCGAATGCCCTGAATAGGGTTTAATATTAGAGTTATGGTTTTTTACGGATTCTAAAAAATTGGGTTTTGGATAAGGGTTAGAAATTTTTACTGGTTTTAAGGGTCAGTTTACCAATTCCCAATGCCCCTGACCCCTCTTCACTAATGGCTGACATTATCTCATCGCGCCAGGAGAGGTGTTACTTCCGGATGACACCACTATTTTTAGTGACATTGTCCAGAAGTGATGCTATGCCTGGAGCAACAAGGTGCCATCAGACCAGGAGCAAAGAGGGCTGGCAATCCCAACCATCTGTCTGTTCAAAATGGAGGAGTAGGAGGGCTCAATATCGAGATAGGTGCAGGTTCCAGAGGAAGAACCGGCACCAATCAGACATTGATTACATCTCCTATAAACATACCATCAATATCTATGGTGAGAAGACCCGTTTAACCTTTAAAAGCCAGTTACTAACCTTAAGCCCTGCTTAGGGTTAGGGATGGTGTTAGATAAAGCTTTAGGGTTAGAAAAAATGTGGGTTCTGAAAATCAAATGCCAAATTTTGGTCGAACCAATCTTGAACTGAACAAAGCCCTATTTCAGCAACACAAGTTCTAATAGTAGAAACCTATGATCTGCGCATTGTAGGGGGAACATTCAATCAACTACATGATCACCACTACTACTAATGCTTGATAGCCAGATAGTGTATAATAAAGCAGATTTCAATTGGATCTGGATTGATCCATAAATTATCATTACTGATTGCAAAATGATCATCTTTAGGTCTATGGCCATTTGTCTTTGATGTTACACAAGCATGTCCCAAACCTTCCAAAGTAAATATAACCAATATATGAAGCATACCTTCCAACCTTTAAATCACCATTCCCGGGACACTTAGGGCCACATGTATGAAAACTGTCTAGGTCTAAAATTCACTTTGTTGCTCATAGCAACCAATCAGAGCCCGTAGCAACCAATCAGAGCACCCCTCTCATTTCATATAATGCTCTGGAAGAATTAAAGGGGCGCTCTGATTGGTTGCAAAGTGAATTTTAGACCTAGACAGTTTTCATACATGTGGCCCTTAAAGTAGTATACCTGTCTCCCTACTTTTAGGTGGAGTCTGTGCCATCCACAGGAAATGGAGAGAAGGCCGCACATGCTCAGCTCTCTTTGTATATAAGCCCAACAGTTCCTAAAAGGGAACAGAGGAAGCTGGGTATGCATGGCCACCTCTCCAATCCCTACTACAGACGCAGACTCCACCCGGAATGTTAGAGGGAAGATACCCCTTTAAGCCCTCCCTCCAAGCTACTAATGCACAAACAAAAAAAACAGGAGAGTTGATAGCTACGAGTAAAGGTGGTCAGTTGGCATAAGTTGTAAAAATACTATATATTGGATATTGTGGATGTCTACACAACAACACAGCATTTGTAGATTGTAAGCCCTCACGGGCAGGGCCCTCTCTCCCTCTGTACCAGTTGTTAGTCACTTATTGTCACTTTGTAATTGTTTGACCAATGTTATTTATGTACCCACCTCAAATGTACAGCGCCCTGGAATAAAGGGCGCTCCAAAATAAATTATAATAATAATAATTTGTATAAGACTGTTTGTATTGCATTTCAGGTAGTAATGATCTGGAAGCCCATGAGATTCTACTTGTCAAGTTGTAGCGGGAAAGTATAGTTCCTTCTACTTTTTGCTCCCTAGTATTTCTCACTTTGGTCCTATACAGTATACCTTTGTATTTCTCCACGGAAACATGTGGTCCCTGGATCTGTGCTTAATCAATGCTGTCAACTGCTAAGTCATTATAGGCTGTGGAGGGTTTTAGACATTGACTTGATGACTCCCTGCATAAGACATCAAAGACTTTCCAAGACATTTGGATTTTCAGTAAGTGTTGTTTTTGTAAACAGTAAAATGTGTTGCAGACCCCTCTAGACATAAAGTCATAAAAGGAGATTTACAAACCATTTACACCGAGCAGTTATCATTAACACACAATAATCTCCTTACACTGGTCACCGCTGGACACATTCTCTTAACGTTTGTCCCTAAGACTCAGGTTAGAATTAAAGAGAATCTCTCACCACTGTTCCCTTAAGAAATAAACCTAGGGAAGCAGACAGATCCTTTAGCCGAATGATGGTCCATAACGTGCAGGCTACAATGGTGGCCCATGACACCATCAAGGGGCTTCATATCATGGCTAGGGTCAAGAGGTAGACACACATATGACCGTAGCTGTAAATATAGCCATAGTGGCTGCTATGGGGCCCAGAGGTTGAGGGGACCCCATTCAGGTACAAGCACATTGTTCCTTTTTTTGCAGGGAACAAACATAGGTGGTGGCTTTCTTCTCTCCAGTTCTATGTTGTGGGTTCCCTGATATATGACAGTATTATTTATACCTTTAATTATTGCTACTTTTGCTGCTGATTTCAGTTGGGATGGGAATAGGTGTCTATTGTATTTACATGATAAAATCCCCACAAAAAATAGTTTGCTTAAAGTTTGAAATAAAAAAAGGATTCCAAAACGGACTGCCTGAGATTGTACTCGTCTTTGGCAATAACAAGGAAACACAGACCATAGAGATAAAAAAAAACTTACATAAAAGGCAACTATTGGACCTAGAAAAGATGCTATACTAGTACCCATGACAGCAGCTAACACATAGTCATTCATTAGGGCTTGTTCACAGGGAGTTTTGACTCCGTATTAACATCCGCTTTGTAGATGCGTCTCGGGGACCGACAGGATGGACCCAGAGACGCGTATTACAATTAGCAGTGAGTTTAACACTGCGGGCTATGAGGAAGGCGCAGCGGCGTTCACATGAGAGATCGCCGCTGCGTGTTTGCCCTGCGCCTGTCGGGTTCATCTTGCGGAACCGATCAAAGAATTGCATGTCAATTCTTTGTTCAGGTACACAAAGCGTCAACCTGATATTTCATCAGTGGAGGCTGGGTGTAAAAAGACAAAAATGGTGCGCACCTCCAAACAACATGAAACAAATGGGGCAGGTCCACACTGTCTTAAAAACACTAAATATATGAATTATTTCACAGTGCATTACTGCTACATTTAGTATATACGAAAATCTGATGCTCTTAGCACACATTTTAGGTGGCTTCAGTTCAAATGGGGACCCCACGCTATGCAATCTTAGCTGTCAAGGCCTCCAAAAATGCCCCAAATTTTTATATATACTACTTGTACTAGTTATGCACTTTGAAATAATATATAATTTTTTTTTTTATCTCTTGGCATCTGCATGGTGCTGCTGGTTTGTTTTTTTGTGGGTACACAAAGACTGGTGGAGAACAAAGAAGCTTTGCCAAAGGGAAGCAAGAACCTGACAGCTATTCCTCCAGAATTCTTGATATACATGCACACCCATTTGTGCATACATATGTTAATCAATAGCTAGAGGGTCTTGAGCCTATGCTGGACACGTCAGACAGTGGCTAATCTACCACGAAGATTGGGCATGTTGAAATCCCAATTGGGAAACCCATTTGCTTGTTTGATCGATCATCAGTTGGTTCTGCCAAAATCACTGATTTAGGGGAACTTACATCTAATGTGTATGGGCACCTTAAGATTTTAATTTGGAAATGGCTGCATTCAGGCTGCAAGAAAATAGAATTTGGACTGCATTAGTCAATGGAAATGATTGAAAAACAGGGATTGCAAGATTACACAGAAAAGTTCTTGTTTTCTGGGTTGCTGGGTAATAGTTCTTCAAGCAGCTAGAAAAGGACTCTCCAATGTTTACTTAGCTTTTGGCAGGCACGAAGTTGCTATTTTTAAGATTTCATTTTTTGTCCCATGTCTTCAGGCTAACACATGGTTGTTACCTATAGAAGTGCACTTTGACCAAGCAAAGGAAAAAAAAAAAATCTGCAGCGATTTTGTAGCAGATTGTGTGATTACAGAATTACTTTCAGCACACAGCTTCAATGAGAGATTCTTCATGATTACATTTCACTGTATAAGCCAATACATAATGCAATCAAAAAATACAAGTGGTTAACACAGCTGCAGAATGAATGCGGCAATTATAATGCTCCGTAATAACAACAGTGTACACAATCGCTGACAGGCATCGACACACACTGACAGCTAATTCAGCAACAAATGTTATTTCATTGGTTTTGAGAAGTAGATTTTATTTTAGAAACTTTGCAGCAGGGATGTACAAAGAACATACAAACAGAACATGGTGTCCCTGAGTAGTCCCGGTCCATACCTACACCCCTTCCATCCTGCCACAGGAGTTCCTTGCAGTTATCATAACCCATTTGCTGTCCCATGAAGAAGAGAAGAAAAGTTTCTTGGTTGCCAACCTCAAGTTTCTTGATTGCTAACGTTGTGGTAACGGTGACAGAGATTTCTGTTAGGGTCACAAACAATCTTACATGATTTTCTCAATGAAAAGACAATTTAGGAAATTTTTCACCATTTTTATTGGTCCTGCATACTAACCAACAGCCCCAGACTTGACCACAAATCAGTTGTCTTTAAAGGGGTTTTGCCATGATGTAATGTTGACGTGAGATCCTCCAAAATGGGTAATCACTTTTCTAAATATATGTGATTACAAAAAGTGAAACCTCTGAGAGCTACAGCTTTCTTTATATGCCCTTAGTTTCCTGACAGTTTATATTAGACAGGACCAGGACACTGACAGGAGCTGATCTGGCCGCCCTTGCTTGTCTGCACTTCTTATCTGATGACAGGGAACAGGAAGGAGCTTGCAAGGGGCTGGGGAGAAAAAGCAGTGAATGAGACTGTGTCTTTTGTATAGAGAATCCACTGGTTGTAATGTCATTATTTGAGTAAACATTGCAGACGCTCCCTGCTCCCTGGCTCTCTGCTCATCCTCCCCCCTCCCTCTCCCCGTGACTCAGCATGCCGAGTTCATCTTCTCTCCTGGGCAGATAAGAAGTAAGGAACTCACTTCTTGGCAAAACCTCTTTAAGCAAATTTATCTGGTACTTTTGAGGCGGTTCCTGGGCGGAAAGCAGATCCAAGACTTGTGATTCGAATGTGGTTGGGTCATGTTGGATTTTTTTCGGCCAATAGTTTGTTCTATAGTCATAAGGCACATGGAAATATTAGAGGGAGGCAATAAGAGGAAATCTCACTCTGATGTTCCCATGTCCACCATGTATTACATGGTGGCTCTTAAAGGGGTGTTTCCATCTCAGACGTTTATGGCATGTTGATAGGATATGTCATCAATTGATAAGATATGCCACTTTGGGAGTTCCGAGTACATAAGAACACACTGCTCAGTTGTACTTGAAACTCCCAAAGAGAAGAATGGAGAGTCCATTCTCACGACACCTCTGTGACCCACACCCTTCATATATCTATGGCAAATCCTATCGATATGCCATATGTGTCTGAGATAGGAAAACCCTTACAAGGGAGTTTCAGGAGACACAAGGCACATGACAATTTCCTGAACACCAGGCCTGCTTTATTTTTTGTCTTGACAACATGACATTTTGAACTGTGCCTATTGGTAAATGGGTTCACTGGTATTGGCCAGTAGTGCAGGGGGATCACTAATCGGTATTTGAGAGGGTCATGAGCTCTTTACAACTGCAGGACTTGCCTCTACAGTATGTATAACAATATAATAAGAGCGAGGAACCAAAATCTCACCAGACAAATATCTAGAAGTTAACTGTATCTGGCAGGTACTGGACTACTGGACTATAGCTTCTCCACCGAAATTTATTTTTAGTAAATATCTCAGGAATCAGTTTCAATTGTGTTGTCAAGCCCTAGCAAAAAGGTGGCAATGAAGTACTGATACCTCTATCCTTTGTGAATTAGACAAAAAATGTCAAAAACTTTATGGACAAATGATTTCTACAGCCCAACCTGATTGTACAACCACTCACCAATCCCAGTTATAAATTGATGAACCGTTTAAAAAAAAAAAAAAAAAAAAAAGGAGCGGCATAGCTATAGGAAATGCAGAGCTTGGCATCTGAGGAGGCCCTTTTGCCAGATATGAGGATACCAATACTATAGCTGACACATGGCATGTGGGGGCCCCATTGTTGAATTTGTTCTGGACAACAGAAGCTTGACGTTACGGCTCTGGGGCAATAGTTATTAGGGCAAATTTAGGTTCTATTTCATCTTACAATTCTGTTCTATAATGCAATAAATATATTTTTATACTCATTATTATTATCTTGGAATTGCAATGTATTCAGACGACAAATGATTTTTAAGCAGATCTGAGCTGTTTTTTTGGACATCGGTCTATTATATTTTGCATTTGTTTTCCCAAATATGGAAAGAATTGCTCTTCTTGGATAGATCTGGGTAAGATGGCAAATATTTAAAGGGGTTTTGCCACGATCTCATTTAAAACCTCCTGTAACCAGCCTATCAGCTCTGTTTGCTCAGAAGGGGGCGTGTGTGACTTGTTTGAACTGCATATCATGAGACCCTGCAGGATGATAGCATCAGGGCCTTTCCTCTCTGTAGTCAAAGAGAGGTCTGTTTCTGTAAAGCATTGAGAGTAGCTGAGAGGTAAAGTTTTTGCCTCCAGGCACAAGGGTCCTAGGTTCAAATCCCTGCAGGAACCAAACCTGTGGATTTTATTTCTCTTTATCAATGCACAGACCTGATTGAGGTTTCTTTTTTATTTATTTGCATTGTTTGACTAATTACTAAGGAGTACAGAGGACAGGAGTACAATGACACACCTGGGGTTTGAACACTCAGTAACTGCCCGAGAGGAGAGGTGATGTCTGAGCATGTGCAACCAGGACTGAGGAGCTCACAGCTTTTTGTCGTATCCCATGGAGACGAGCTGTAAACAATGGATCACTAAAGGAGCAGCTAAAACAAAAACGGTCCAGAATTTTTAATAAAAATGAATGGTGTAAATGTTTGTTATTTCATTTGCAAGCTTCCCACGTCAATATTACTTCATGGCAAAACCCCTTTAAGCCATGAGTGGACCTGGGCCTACTTGCCATCACAAATAAAGGCTTTAAGCTTGTTCCACCATATGGGATGGATAGTGCCACCTTATGGCATCACATTTCAGTGGTATTTTTACATTTTCAATATCCAATGGAAACAGGAAAACTTTTTTCCTGTTGTATTTCACATATAGATACAGTATGACCTCGCAGAAGTCCATTGGTGCCATATTACAGTTCCATAAAACCTGAACTTGACAGAACTAGATATTTTTTTAAATCACGGAAACAAGTAAAACTAGATGCCTTGATGTCGAGCTTAGGTGACCGTATGCTTTGAGATGACGTCTACAGTAATTATGGCTTGTACGTCAACCCCTTCTTCATAGGTACAGCCCCCTGAAATTAATGGCACTTCAAAATAAATAATAATGGCTTCTAAACAGTCACAGTCCTTGCCATGATTTTATGCTACTTAGATTCACTGCAAGTCTATCCATACTCATTACTGGAATAATATGTTCTCTTTGCAGCGTTTCATCTGCATTCTGTCTGTCTAATGAGTATAGATTTCCTGCTGCTAATAAAACAGTTCCTACTGCGTTTTCTAATGATAATCAGATTTTAAACCAATTTCCGGCCTTCACAAATATCAGTGTTGGTGGTTAAACAAGTATTAGAATTAAGGGGTTTATGGAACCATTTTTTGTAGAGTCGAAGTTTATATGGTTACAATATTGTTGTGTTGTGTTAGTTGCATGTTCCCCGGCTGAAGCTTCATTCAGAGGGATTTAATTCAGCCTGATTTATGCTAGTGTGAATTAAGGTTGACGATTGGTCTAATGGCGCATTATGGCCATCTGTACAAATAGTATACAATGTAATGATTACACTGCACATATATACAATAATGTTTACTTAGAAATTACTAATAACACAAAGAATATAAATTGCTATGGTCATCTATTGTCTGGTTTTGACCTCGGTTATCCCCTTGAACTCCAACTTTCCTGACCATCTGCCTGTTGGACCATGTCTCTAGCCTGCTCCTTCCATACTTTGGTTGGAATGTCCGCTATGGGAGAATATACTGAGGGTAGAAACCAAAATGCTTCCTGCAGCTGTGTCCAAGTCCCCTCATAGAGGTTGAGGGTGAAGACCAGAGGCTCCTTAGACTTTACAGCTTGGCACAACCAAAGGCAAGGTCACACTCATTTACAAAGTGAATGCATCACGAACCATCGAGTGCGCAGCTACAACTTTAACATGGGGTTTGTTGTCCGGATTCTCGATAACCACTTTGGGAATGGGATAAGCTAAAAATAAGTTTATTTTGCCTGATCTCTCTTGCAGATGGAGGTTTCTGCTCCTGCAAACCACCTCCCAGTAAAAAGAAGCCTGACCCCTAATTATTTTGCAGGCGAGAAAGTACAAAGAGACAACTTCATGTGTAGGATACCAAAAAGTTATTCCAAGGACCTTAAAAGCCTCTCTGTCTCCCAGTCAGCCAGTAGCCTGCCTTGTACTAACAAGAGGTAAGAACCCACAAACGACTGTCTACAGATGAGCGACTCTTCCCCTTGGGGAGTTTGTGGCTTGGCTAAATATCCTAGTCATGTTTCAAGTGTCTTTAATAGGTTGGACTTGACTTACAGGGAAGTTGCCCCAAGAGCTTGGACTAAAAAGACAGCTTTTTTTTATTCTGAAGCAGAGCAAATTTACACATTGTCTGACAAGGGAAAGGCAGTGTTATGGCATGGACATGTATGGCTGCCACTGGAACTGGGTCCCTGGGGTACCTCTTATGGATGCTGCATTTAGCAGGATAAATTGTTAAGTGCACAGATGTAGACTTTATATGCAAAATCAGTCACGTTGTGCAAAAATGATGGGACAGCACATCACTGTATCAATGGGTAATGAAGCAAAACATACAAGGCAACCTATGATGTTCTTAAGGCAAAAAAAATGTATGCCCACTTTAATGGTGTATAGAGGCTACAGTATATATATTGTTACCATCCAAATACTCCTGTACTTGACAGCATATACACTGTAGCAGTCGTCAACATGACTGGTACATAATTTCCGCCATTGTAGTACATAGCAATATGTCATGTCAATGTTTACAACATTATATACAGTATATATATGCACACACACCTATATATAAAACAATAGAATGCAGCACAAACCTGAAAAAGTGCACACTCCGGAAAGTCACATTAAGAACCTTTCCCGATTCTTTAACCAAACAATACGATCTGAAGCAGCACATCCCAAAAAAATACAATTCCACGAACTTTATTCACCCAAGTCCATCCCACAATGTTTCAGCTTCTCAATAGTAGTAAGTCATGCCAATGTCTGCTATATATATATGTGTGTATATATTATATAATAATAATATATATATAAGTGTGTTGTGTACATTATGTTATATACCACACACATATATTTATATATATATATATATATATATATATATCGCATCAAAATTCCTATCTGCAGATTGGAAAGTGACAAATGATAATATAAAGTGAATAGCATTAGTTCTGCAATCTCAGCGTTTGCTGCTTGGTAGCTGCCAAAATAATCTTTGTAAGCATGAGTGCTACTGTGCTGTCTATGCCGTGAGCAATATAATTTCTATGAAAATGGAAAAGCTTTGTTGTGATTTTCTTTCTTTTTGTCTTTAAACATGATATGTGACAAGTAAAGAAGATATAAAATCCACTGTAGTATGGGAGTATGGGGGATCTGATGAACTGCTCATCAAAATTTAAAACAGCTCCAAGGCTAAAGTAAAAAAGAAGAAGCAAAGTAATAGGGGAATTGTATAGTTTAAAGAGAAATTCCAGCAAAAAATATGCCATTCACAAGATACAGTATAACAAGCTATATAAAATAGCTGTAACCTGTGAATGTTGAATGAAGGGGAATATATATATATATATCAATCAAATTTTTTTTAACTCAGGGTATTAGAATGCAAAAAAGAAACCATTGAAAAATATTCCAGATTTCAGATCATCCATTGGAGCGCACGCATTATGCTGACATTTGCAATTCTTTTCTTTGCTTTGGTGTACAGTCTGGGACAGAGTCAGCATAGTCATCACCTCATAATTACAGTGCCTGAAAAATGTGATGAAATGTGAGGGTCTGGGCAATAAACACCAAAACGAAAAGACAAACATTTTATTAAACATGGAAATCTGTATTTGTTCTTTAGAGGGAATCAATCAGGTGATGGAACCTTTCACGTCCACCCTCTGGTATCTCCAGGGTCATATTGAGGGTACTTCTGGCAATACAAGAGGGGAAACTATCATAAATTTGGGTTTTGTCATTAGCCCAAGTTTACCTTTCTCTGAATCTTTCGGGCATCTAAGTATCTGTATTTGATATCCATGAACTCAGTAGTAACTGTACAGATTTTGCTCAAACTCACACTAATCGGTTTTCCCAGTGTTTTACAAAGTTTTTGGTTATTATGGTAGTTGTTTTATCCTGCTTTCCATGCTCTATGGCCCTTATCGTCAACCATGTCTCTTTTGGACATTTACAATATACTTCAGGCCTGTGAGCTGATCTCTTGCTGTAATCTGTATCCATTGTATGGTATGAAATCCTGAAAAATCAATAGAGATTGATATGTTAAAAAATGGCAAGGCAGGGATTTGAACACACTTACAGTGACACATGCTGGTTTTCGAGGTGAGTGGCCTATTGTTGTTGTTATCTATGTCTGAAAAAATGTCCGACTCCTCTAGTGAATAGCTGCAACATTAAAAGATATTGGACAAACCATCAGTAGATTTGGCTTCCAGTACCATCTCTATGCAGATGACACCCAATTATACACCTCCTCCCGTGACATCACTCCTGCCCTGCTACAAAACACCAGGGACTGCCTGTCTGCTGTCTCTGACATCATGTCCTCCCTGTATCTTAAATTAAACCTCACTAAAACTGAACTTCTAGTCATACCACCATATACTAACAGACCTTACCCTGCCCTTTCTGTCTCAGTGTGTGGCACCACCATAACTCCTAGGCAGCAGGCCCGTTGTCTTGGGGTTATACTAGATTCCGATCTGTCTTTCATCCCCTATATCCAATCCCTGGCCTGCTCCTGTCACCTGCACCTCAAGAACATCTCCAGAATCCATCCTTTTCTCACTGTGGAAAGAACTCAAACTCTCATTGTTGCTCTTATTCATTCTCGTCTCGACTACTGTAACTCCCTGCTTATCGGTCTCCCTCTCTGTAAACTCTCCCCTCTCCAATCTGTCCTGAATGCAGCAGCCAGGCTTGTCTTCTTTCCAGCCGCTATACTGATGCCTCTACCCTGTGTCAGTCACTGCACTGGTTGCCTATCCAGTACAGGATACAACATAAACTCATCACTCTCACTCATAAAGCTCTCCACAACGCTGCTCCTCCCTACATCTCCTCCCTCATCTCTGTCTACCACCCGACCCGCTCTCTCCGCTCTGCTGCTGATATCAGGTTACACTCATCAATCATCTGAACCTCCCATGTCCGTCTCCAAGACTTCACACGTGCGGCACCAGTTCTCTGGAAATGCTACCGGGTGATCAGGCACACTCAGAACTCTCATACTTAAAAGGGCCCTGAGACACATCTTCCATCGGCCTACCAGAATCCTAATGCTAACACGCCCTTCCTCCCCACACCCTAAGGCACTTTACGTAACTACAGTACTTTATTAGGCTCACCGAATCCTATTAACACCCCTTTTGCCTCACACTGACCATTTCCTAGCACTCTTCCCTTACTGCCTGTACACCCTATTAGATTGTACTCATGCACAGCCCGCTCACCTGTTCTCTTGAAGTGGCAGGATGTCATGCATTTATTTGTTGTAACCACACCCCTCCATTTATGAATGTGCTGACATGTAAACTTGCACTATCATACACAGTTTTCCATCTGTACTCCCTAATTAGATGAGCTTTGCGCAGGGCCTTCATTGTGTCTATCTGTAAGTAGCTTTTCATTGTGCAATGTATTTATTTTGTCTGTACCCACACCCTCCAAATTATAAAGTGCTGCGGAATATGTTGGCGCTATATAAAGATTATTATTATTATTATTATTATTATAGGTAGATCGGGGTAGATTTTCTATTCAGCTCACAAAAAAAGAAAAAAAAAATCCCAGTATAAAATATAACTTTTAATTAGAACCGTTAAAAACGATCTCCATACCTATAGCAAAATTTACAATATAAAGTCACCACTCTTAAGTTAGAGCACATAAAGGAGAGATTCAACAATATGTCATAGCCTCATGGAGCCCACCATATGCATAGCAATACATGTAAAGATAAAGCTTGATTGACTCACGGTTTGGATGTCCGCAATAAAGATGGATCCTGAGACGATTCAGTAAGATATACCAGCTAATGACCAAAAACCTATCCTCAAGTGGACACCTGCCCTATTCATAACAATATATGGTTGACACCAAAAAATATGTAAAGAAAAGGTATCAAACACCTGTCTCGATGCGTTTCCCCAATCGGTTCATCAGGGGACTTGTACTAAAAGTATGTGGTGAAAACCATATGTTGTTATTCATAGTAATTAGTTAGAGCAAGCCGTTGAGAGGTGGGATCACCCTTTTTCAGGGCAGGTGTCCACTTGAGGATAGGTTTTTAGTCGTTAGCTGGTATATCTTACCGAATCGTCTCAGGATCCATCATTATTGCGGACATCCAAACCGTGAGTCAATCAAGCTTTATCTTTACATTTATTGTTATGCATATGTTGGGCTCCATGAGGCTATGACATATTGTTGAACCTCTTCTTTATGTGCTCCAACTAAAGAGTGGTGATTTTATATTGTAAATTTTGCCATAGGTATGGAGATCGTTTTAACGGTTCTAATTAAAAGTTATATTTTATACTGGGATTTGTTTCTTTCATGTGAGCTAGATGTAATAATTCCTGGTTCTTTCCTGTTGTTTTTTGTGAGTCTAGATTTTCTATTCTAAGAATTGCACCAGATTTTGGCACAATTTGCATAAAAAAAACATACATGCCTTGCACCACAATTATATTGTTTTAGACAATTTTATACCTCACTTGACAAAAGTGTATTAGCTTTATGCGAAAGAAAGGAAGGGGGTGCTTGACGTGCAACACTGTGTGCCAAAAATTTGACAAAATTTTGGTACAGTGATTGGCATAAACTAAGCCAACTAGTAGGTAGACAACAATGTCTTAGTATCCAAAAAATTTATCATACAGCCTAAACCACTACAATAAATGTGGTGCATCCTTAGACTGTTCAATTATTCCAAGTATTAAGCAATTTCAGTAAATCTGTCCTATCACTTTTCCCCTTAAACAAGTCAAATGTTAAGGAGGGTTAAAGTCAAAATGTCAGGGCAAGAGCGGAGTCTGTTTTATACACAGGAGAGGCCCAGCTGTTAATAATAATGCTGCAGTCACATTGACTAGGCTGTTGGGAAGGTAATAATTTGGCACTGTATTGGTTTGGTTATTTGTCACAGTATGACCATACACCACATGTGGGTACAACTATAGAAGGTGCTGAACAGGATATCATCAATGTAAGGGACCTTTTACATAAACAGATTTCATGCCTATAACGGGCGCTGATAGACAATATAGCAAATCGATTTACTGTCGATTCCACGTTCCAATGACTGAGAGGCGTTTGTATGAATGTGTGCACCAAGCAATTAGTGTTACTGTCTGCATCAAATCCCCTATATATACAAAGGGGTGTGCTGCGGACAAATATTTTTTCTTGGAAGCATATAAGATGCAATGAATAACAAATTAGTTGAGGTGCGCAGTAACTAAATATGAGGGCTATAAAGTCATAGGATGGTTATGGTTGATTTTACAATGCGACCCAGGAACTTCATTTCATGTCTCTGATCAGTTGACTAGCCAGATAGTTGATCAGTATATATCACATGCTAAAATCAATGCAAACAGTAAAAATATACACACCCCGTGTAGATATTAACCCTGGAGCTAACTCACTGTTTCAGAAACTTACTCGACCAAGCCTTTTAGAATATTTAAACGCTAGTGGAGCGTAAAGTCATTAAGTCTCCACACACCGACATGGTACTTCTCCTTAATGAGATCACCCCTTTTAAGCCACACTCAATGCCGCGCACCACGCCAGTCAGTAAGTTCTACTCTACACTGATGTGGGTAAACCCCTGAAACAGCTGTATGCAGATGAACTAACTGGCTTGGCTTGAATGCCTTTCATATTGCAAGGCTCAGTAAGTTAAATATGACTTGAGGATTGATGCATCCAATAGAGGGCGATGCAGAATTCCTCACTCTTCCCATAAGCTTTTTAGAATAATCACATGACAATTTGCATTTATTTACATAGTCACAGACACCCACTACACTTCATAAATCCTCTCCTACTCCCTTTTTGGTAAATACCCTCCTGTGATTAACATGGGAGCAAAGATCATGTTTGTCATAGGTGATTACTATTTTATAATAAGGATAGAGAAGTGTTTACAGGTCCACAAGGTAATGGATGTAGTCTCCATACTGAATACAGTTTTCTGAACCAACGCTATAACTTTTTATTTGTTTGTAAACACGACTCACAAAAAATTTGGGATATTTGGCTTTCTGATGAAATTTATGGAAAACCTAAAAATTTCCCACTACAGTGAAATTTTATCCTGTAGCATGCAAAGTTGATTTTCTCATCTCAAACAATTTAATGAAACAAAAGCCAACCCCAGAGGAGGGTATACACCATCAAAAATGTCAGTGTCTCATTAACGTGTCATGTGGCCTTGACCATCAATTACAGTGTGACGACGTCTCATGCTGTTTACAAGTCGAGTTCTATTGACTGCTGAGGCATCCAACTCTTCTTGAAGGGCGCCCCTCAAGTCATTGAGGTTCAGGGGTACAGAGTTACGAGCTTCTACATGGTGACTCAGCTAATCCCTCAGGTTTTCTAGGGGGTTCAAATCTGGAGAAAGTGCAGCCACTCCATTTGAGCTAACCCAGTCTCCAACAGCTGCTCCCTAATGATGTGACCTCGATGAGCTGGAGCATTGTCGTCCATGAAGATGAAATGAGCCCTGTGTTGTTCATGCAGAGGCACAATGACTGGATTAATGATTTTATTCAAGCAGTATAGGCTTGCCACTGCACCATTCACAAAGTGTAGGACACTTCTGTATTGACTAGACACACCTGCCCACACTAACACCACCACCACCAAAGGCTCATCTATTGACAACAGTGGCTGATGCATAGCGTTCTCCTTGACATCTACAGAATCGTTGGCGGTCATCATTTCTAAATCGACTTTTATCATTGAACAGCACTGAGGACCACTGGTCCCTCGTCCAGCGCAGATGCTCCCTGATCAGTGCAAGAAGATGATGCCTGTACCTGGTGGTATGGCAGGTACCCTTGCTGGTCGTCTAGCACGCAGACCATGGATATATAAATGTTTACAAGTGATCTGACATGACATTTGGTTTCCTCTCACCTCCTTTACATGTGCCTGGAGTTGTGCGGCATTCATCATCCGGTTCCGCAGGGCATTTTTTACAATGAAGCGGTCATCAGTGTGTGATGGAGCCGAAGGACATCCACCTCTTTGCTTTTATGTGACTCTTATAGTCTCCCTGTATCTCTGATATAACTTGCTGATGACACTCTGTGCTGCTCTAAGCTCAGTTGCCACTTCAGTCTCCGAGCATCCTGCACAGTATTGGTGATCAATTGTAAGGTATTGTCTTGGTCTCATCATGGATGAGACTGTTTAAATCCCTATTCAAATTTATCTACTATATTTATTGTGTTATTCAGGGATCAAACACCTGTTGTGAATTTTGCCATTAAGCTCCTTGTTAGGGATCAGCAAGTGGTGCAAAAAGCACTGAAACACTTAACAGTTGGACGTGTTCATCTATAGGGGAGGGATCGTCTCATTTAGTTCATTTACAAAATACTTAAAGAAATTTTATGTTCATCCTGAAACTCCATCCAAAATCCAAAGATCCATAACTTTGTGAGTAGTGTATGTAACGTATCATTTTTTTTCTCTTTTAGGTGTAAATATCGAGACATTAGCTGTTAATGCCAAAGTCAGGTTAGATGAAGTCAAAACTTGCAGTAACATAATATACAAAATTATATAGTTAGTACAGCTTAAGAAAGACATGTCCATCAAGTTTAACCAAGGATAGGAAGACGATGTGGTTGAAAGGAGGGGTGTAGGTAATTTTGAAAAAAACTTTGGGCAACATGTCCCAACACGCCAATGCCCAAAAAACACTTTTGGGCCCCATATTCTTGTTGTAAATGAACTGTCGTACACCAAAACTAGGCGCATTATACGGCGGGCACAAAACTTTGTAATGCGCCTAAATATGGTGTGCTGTGCACCTGCGTTGCGCAATGCGCCTAGATAGGTGCATTACATATCTCAGCAATGATATGCTACGAGCCGTGAGTTGTGCAATGCGCCTTTTTTGACACGATTCGCCTTTTTAGGCGCATTAAGTTTTCAATGCAAGATATACCTGATGCCATTTTTTGGAAAGGATCAGACTTTCAGGCGCGCTTTACACTGATTCAATGCGCCTAAACCGGCATAGATACGCCACTTTATTGACATGTCACCCTTTGTCTTCTCCTATTGATCCAGAACATGGAACTCAAAAGGCATGGACCAATCTGCCAGAAAAGATACAGGTTTCACTCTTCATTTCAAATCTCAATGAGATTAGATCTGCATTTTAACAAGAATTTTATCAGTCTACGTAAGAGATTTTATATTATTTTGGTGTAATCCTCTAAACCTTTAATAAAGCCCTCAATTGTTCTTGCTGTGACTGGTTCCTGAGGCGGCTATTTCACAGATTCAGAGTTTTTATGGTAAAGAAGGCCGATTCTCTATGAGAACTATGGATTACCGTAATTTCGGCACGCATATCGCTCGTATTAGAGCGCAAATACGCCGTTAAATACATGCCAAAATTACCCCGTGTGAACATAGCCTTACAAGTGAGTAATCAGAGTAATCCGTTATTGTGTTTAAAGTCTTGTGGATTCTAAACAAAAGTAATTGATTACTCACTTCTAACACCTTTCAAAACAGTTAAAAGGGTTTTGCCACCATGTAATGTTGACGTGGGAACCTCCAAAATGGGTAATCACTTTTCTAAATATATGTGATTACAAAAAGTGAAAATTCTGAGATCTACAGCATTTCTCAATCCCCCTTAGTTACCTCAAAGCTTCCACTAGACACGACCCAGGAGCTGACAGGCCGAGCTTGCGTGAAACACTTCTTATCTGATGACAGGCAAAATTAATGAGCTTTTAAGGCACCGGGTAGAAAGTGCAGTCTGAGGCTGTGTCTTGCTGTGTTGAGAATCCACTCTTGTACTGTTATTATTTCAGTTAAATTTTGAGACGCTCCCTTGGATTCCTCACTCCTCACTCACCCCCTCCCTCTCAACCCTGCAGCTTCATGACTCAGCGTGATTTGTATATATTCTGCTCACATGCTGATAAGAGGTAGGTAACTGGCGTCCTGGCAAATCCCCTTTAAGAGGGTGCTTTCACACGGTGATGTTTTAGTGCGGTTTTAACTGCACTGTAATTAGGGTACTTTCACAAGGGGTGTTTTTGGTACTTTTTTGGCGTTTTTTTTGCAGAAATGCACAGCATTAATTGCTGTATACTTCTCATAAAAAAACACACTGAAAAACACACCAAAAATGCTTGAAAGCACCCATATGCTATGTCTACACAGCATAGCTTTAAGATCGTATTTTTGGTGCTTTTCATTTTTTAAAAGCGGTGAAAATAAGATTGTTCCTGCAGCCTGATAAACCAGAATAGAAAAGACGAGCGGTAGTCTCCACAGCTCATCTTTTCTACGATGCTTTTTCAGTGCTGGCATATTATACAGTGGGTACAGAAAGTATTCAGACACCTTTAAATTTTCCACTCTTTCTATCATTGCAGCCATTTGGTAAGATCAAAACCATTCATTTTTTTGCTTATTAATGTACACTCTGCCCCCCTCCATCTTGAAAGAAAAAACAAAACAGAAATGTAGATATTTTTGCAAATTTATTAAACAAGAAAAACTGAAATGTCACAGCGTCTTAACTATTCAGACGCTTTGCTCAGTATAGAGTAGAAGCCCCCTTTTGAGCTACTACAGCCATGAGTCTTCTTGGGAATGATG
Source organism: Phyllomedusa bahiana (assembly GCA_025379985.1). NCBI lineage: Eukaryota > Metazoa > Chordata > Amphibia > Anura > Hylidae > Phyllomedusa > Phyllomedusa bahiana. The sequence continues at coordinate 96,160 of JAODAL010004201.1, read as the reverse complement.
CAACAAGTTTTTCACACCTGGATTTGGGGATCCTCTGCCATTCTTCCTTTCTCCAGTTCCCTCAGGTTGGATGGTGAACGTTGGTGGACGGCCATTTCCAAGTCTCTCCAGAGATGCTCAATTGGGTTTAGGTCAAGAATGGGCACAGAGTTGTTCTGAAGCCGCTGCTTTGTTATTTTAGCTGTGTGCTTAGGGTCATTGTCTTGTTGGGAGAAGAACCTTAGGCCCAGTCTGAGGTCCAGAGCGTCAGGAAGAGGTTTCATCCAGGATATCTCTGTACTTGGCCGCATTAATCTTTCCTTCAATTGTAACCAGTCGTCCTGTCCCTGCAGCTGAAAAATACCTCCCTAGCATGATGCTGCCACCACCATGTCACTGTTGGGATTGTATTGGGCAGGTGATGAGCAGGGCCTGGTTTTCTCCACCGCTTACAATTAACAGCAAAAAGTTCAATCTTCGTCTTATCAGACCAGAGAACCTTATTTCTCATTGTCTGTGAGTCTTTGATGTATTGTTTTGCAAACTGTATGCGGCTTTCATATGTCTTGCACTGAGGAGAGGCTTCTGTCGGCCGCACTCTGCCATAAAGCCCAGACTGGTGGAGAGCTGTAGTGATAGTTGACTTTGTGGAACTTTCTCCCATCTCTCTACTGCATCTCTGGAGCTCAGCCACAGTGATCTTGGGGTTCTTTTTTACCTCTCTCACCAAGGCTCTTCTCCCACAATTGCTTAGTTTGGCTGGACAGCTGGGTCTGGGAAGAGTTGTGTTCGTCCCAAACTTCTTCCATTTAAGGATTATGGAGGCCACTGTGCCCTTAGGAACCTTGAGTGCTGCAGAAATTCTTTTGTAACCTTGGCCAGATATGTGCCTTGCCACAGGTCACATCTCTGAGCTACTTGGGCAGTTCCTTAGACCTCATGATTCTCATGTGCTCTGACATGCATTGTGAGCTGTGAGGTCTTATATAGACAGGTGTGTGCCTTTCCTAATCAAGTCCAACCAGTTTAATTAAACACAGCTGGACTCCAATGAAGGAGTAGAACCATCTCAAGGAGGATCAGAAGAAAACGGACAGCATGTGAGTTAAATACGAGTGTCACAGCAAAGGGCCTTAACACTTAAGACCATTTGATATTTCAGTTTATGTTTAATAAATTTGCAAAAGTATCTAAATTTCTGTTTTTTTTTTTCTTTTAGGATGGGGAAGGGTGCAGAGTGTACATTAATGAGCAAAAAAATGAACTTTATGGATCTTACAAAATGGCTGAAAGAAAATGTGAAAAATTTAAAGGGGTCTGAATACTTTCCGTACCCAGTGTACAACATGTTGTATAATACGCCGGCGCTTTTAGTTTTCTTGGCGTCTTCCCATATAATACAATTGTATGGGCAAGGTAAAAAAAATGAGAAGCGACCGCGGTTTTTGCATAAAACATGAGAAAAAACTACTGTCCTGCATCGGAAAAAAATGTCAGCTTCCGGATGTTTTTTTGTCCGATGCAGTGTAGACGTAGCCTTAAACTGCCTTTTATTACCAGCAAGCTTCTTTCAGGTATCTAAGTGAAGTAATCCAAGTGAGTAATCAATCACTGTTTTTGAAGTCATGCAGATTACTCACTTTCCAACGGAAAGAAGCTTGCTGGTAATAAAGGCCAATTGCTGCGCAGAACTGCCAGTGGAAGAACGCACCAAGATCGAACCATGTGAAAGCACCCTTAGACAGTTTGGATAAAGGAGGCCCAATATCTGTGCATTACTGCTGATAAAAGAAAATGCTGGTTGTTGTAGTACCACATAACTACAGAAGAAAGTTACTGCTTTTTAAAACTGGGGTTTCTGGTGAATATTGTACCAGGTTGTTATCGAATAAGAAGCAGAGAAGATACACACAGGTGTGTTGAGCACAGCAGTGGCAAACGGAGACACCCAAAACCTGGGACGGCGGCTGCAGACTGCAAAGGAGTCGCATGAGAGTGAATTATTTTTTATGAAGCGCCTCTGTTTTATGATTGACTATAATCCTGCTGAACGTCTGTCTCATACTATAGCAAACAATATGGTGCAGGAGCTTCGAGGTGAGATTAAAACCATCAGGTGTGTTTATGAGGGGCGAAATACCGGATATGAACTGAAAAATTTGAGGTGTGAGAGCGAGAGTTTGAAATAACAGAATGAGTCTATAAAGAGTATAAATCCTAATCATAGTAAAATGTGGTGCTGGGATTGTCTAGGATGTGCTGTGTCACTAACAGCATCAAAACCTCGCCTGAAACAGGCTTCTTTAGAAGAGGTTTTAGATGCGTTTCTCTGCGCGGTTTTGGATGAGGTTTTCAACACTGTTTTCACTCATAAAAATTAATAGCCAGGTCAAAAAACGCACCGAGAAATGCGCCTAAGGCTATGTTCACATGGCATAATTACGGCGCGTACAGTACGGCCGGGTGATTTGGGAGTTACGGTGATCAGCGCATACTCCTGCGACATGGGGGGCCCGGCAGCCAGTCTGCCCCATAGGGGAAAAGTCTCTCCTTAAGGAGAGGAAACAATAAATTGGTCGATGTGAGGGATTACTTGCCATTCAGACCTCACTGACTGTTTTGCATAAAGCAATGGCTTATGGGAAAAGAGCTGAGGAGCTCCACAGCGCACTCTATTGGATGTAGTTATCCTCAGTTCACATGTAGCTCGCAGGAGCCTAGCAATGTGAAAGGGATTTGAGCCAAACCAGTTAAGTTCAACTTCAGACAGCTGTTTCGGAGTATTTGCCCCTCGTCAGTCCCATAGACATGCATTACTCATGACGCATATTTGACGCAAGTAATTGACATGTCACTTATCTCACCGCTCTTACAATACGATAGTATGCCCGGGGAGAGGAGGCGTAATCCATATTTCTCTATGAGAACTATAAATTACCGTAATTTCGGCAAATACGCGGCGCAATGCGCGCCGAAATTACCCCGTGTGAACATACCCTAAAAACCACTTCAAGAATTGACCTGACCCTTCTTTTTCAGCGCCCAAACTAGCTTCCAAAGAAGAGCATAAAAACCTTGTCGTGTGTGAACTACAAACGCTGTTTTACATAGGAATCAATGAAAATGAACTGGGGGGAGTTTTGGAGGCTGTTTTGGGAGCAGAAAAGCTTCGAAAACAGCATCAAAATGAGCCGTGTGAACATACCCTAAGGAGTTTGATGAGGTACAACATGATCTAATGAAGTTAATCACATTGAGGGACTACGTGCTGGTTGTTAAAAAGTTTAGAGAAACATCCTAGATCACATGTCAAACTCAAAGCCCACCATGTCATTTTAAGTGGCCCACAAAAGCTTAGACACAGAAAGTAAGGGGGAACAAGGATCGTCTCTCCACTTTCTCCAGAGAGTGCTTGGTAGAGGCAGCAGCACAGGGAGCGGACACCATTCTGAATTTCATAGCTGCAGTGTGCACCACCACACCTCTCTGTTCAGCAACTCAGGGGTGGTGGCACAGCTATGAGAGTCATACCCAGGCTCCCTGTCCCCCCACAAAGAGAACTCTGTGCTAAAGAGATAAATGGGACGGCATATTATACAACCTGAAACAACAACTTGGCCTTTTGCTGACCATGGGGCGCACCACAACCCTTTGAGGGCAACCATAATGCCAATTTGGCTCTCAGTAAAAATTAGTTTGACACCCCTGTCCTGGATAAACTGGTTGAAGGGGGACATTGTTATAGAATGCCCTGTCTATGTGTGGTTAACACTGTAAGTTGTGAGCTGCGGAGGAGAAAATGTGGTAGTGTGAAGCTAGAGGACACTAAATAGTAATCCAAAAACAGGGTTGAAAAGGGAGTGCACACAGAAGGGAATTGCTAGATGGGTAAATAAGAACCAGTTTTAATTTATTCCAAGAGTATTGGCATCCAAAAGGGGGAAAATAGGTGAGCAAAGGAGAAGGAAATATGAGGGTGTGAAGACAATGGGCCCTGGACAGTGACATAGAAACAGGGTGGAAAAGTTCCTTTTTAACTTTCTTCCAGGCCAACTCCAAAGGGAGTGTACACAGAAGGAGAAATTTGGACATCCAAAAGAGATTCAAATGAGCTTAATGACAGCTGGAGTGCTAAGGGGTAACCTCAATAAAATATATTATCTACTTCTAGAGTTTAGTTAGTGTTAAAGAAGTGAAGTGATACCCAATGTATGGGCTAAACTGTTATTCTTTTGTTAAAGTTCAAGAAAGCTAATGCCGTTAGTTTCTATAATGTTTGTTTGTTTAGCACCAGAAATATCTCTATAGCCTCCAGGAAGCTGAAACCTTGGATGTTAAATAACATAAGTGTTACATATGGTAGAGAATGCGGGCATGAAGACATGAAGTGATCCATCAAAGTTCTGGAAAAGTAGTGTTAGGTAAACTGCATTATTGCCAAGTATGGATAAGATGGTTGTTAAAGAGTTGCTCCCTCACTTTTCCAGAAGGACTGTCCATCAGATTTCAAGCCATGTGAAATGAAGTACTGACCCAATTGGATTTACAATACTTCCCAAAGAGGTCTGGTAGGGATAAGGCCTTAATTGTGCAAACTAGTTGAATTCCCGCACACCCAACTCAACAAATCATTTCTAAACTGCTGAAGACCATTAAACCAATAAGGTGATCAAAATGCAACACATCCCACTCTCATTTGAGGGTCTCTAAATTTTAACATGCCTGAACTTTTGTACAGCAGGAGTTAGTTTCTTTTCCACTTGTGGCTGTAAACATGCTTCCTGATTTGAGGACATAGTTGGCCTTTATAAATGTCAAGCACAAGCATCATACGCGAGAGCTTCACGAATAGTGTTGTGGCTAAATAGGCTTAATTCTCTGCAAACATTTTAGAATGTCTAGTCCCAGGGGTGGCATCCAAATTTGTAGCCTATTGTTCACCAATACAGGACGATAGTTTCTATACTCGCTAGGCTTGTGATTGCTACAGGAGTAAGTAAGATGACAAGACAGCTTAGTGATGTACTCAATGCTGTGTACTCTCTAATTGGATGTCAAAGGGTTGGGTGGTGCAAAACACCAGAACATGCACTGTTTTTAATGTTAAAAATAGGACAGGTTCAAGTCAACTGCTTCTCCCCAATTTGGAGAACCAGCTGTAATCTCAACATCCAGTTTGGCCAAAACCGGTGAAACCAGTTTCATGCACCCCTGTCTAGTTCAAGAATGTTTGCTATAATGAAATAGGTGACCTACTCCTTATTATTGATGGATCAACCCATATTTTGACCAAATAGTGTAATTTATTGGACTGTGTATTATTAGTAATGGTTGTACAGATGGAGTAGTGCTTGGAATTCCATTGGCACAGTTATATGCAAAACTGAAACAGTTGCACCAAAAGCACACGGTGAAAAATGACAAACACTGCACTTTTACATCCTTATGTTGCATATAAGACCCTGCACATAAGGGTAAATTTTATACTAGCCACAGGCAAACATCTGGGATGGCTTATTTTATGCTAATTGTTAAAACTACCCCCCAGAGAACACAAGGTTACCTAGTCCATCAATTTTATTGCAGAGAAGAAGGTCTATTGTAAGCACTTGTGAAGTGCAGTCTCACCTATATTAATTGGTCATTTCTAATATCTGCTGAGAGTGCGGTTCCCTGAAGAGAAGACTGAAAAGCAATTAGTGCAAATTATATTCTGTGCACTCCTTAACCCCAACCACAAATGGAAATAATATTGTGTACAGGTCTAAATACACAGTACCAATGACAATAGAACATTGCTTATACTGTCATTGCGCAATGAACAGCAGATACATGATGTACGTTTCTTGGTTATTTCATTATGACTATACAGATGTAGCAGAGCGGACTCATTTTTCACATTTCATGATTTTGCAATATGTTTACGAGTGGCATACATAGGGAATAAAATCCCCACTATGGTGTCAAATTGTGCCACTCCAAATAGAAGGGTGAGTGTTAGCTTTACCCTTCATGCCCTTTTTATGACCATTGAGCCAATTTTCCCTAAGAAATAATGCAGTTCTTTCATTTATAGATTTTGGCCATCCGGTAGTGAAGAGGATGGAGCAACCAAGACTGGGCCCCTCTCTCCAAAAGACTCATAGCGCTGCAGAGTCTGCCTCTATAGTATGGATGCTCTTGGTGGCAAATATTTTTTTCAGATATGACTGTAAATAAAATGTTAGCATTGTCTGAACTTGCTTAGACATAACAATGACAAATGTGCCTCTGCTACATTAAAAAACACACAAGACTTGGAAAATATCTTAAACAGTGACATTAGGGCAGGGCTTTTATAATTGGAGGTGTTACTAGGAATGACTGGTATTATTATTATTTTAGAGCGCCCTTGGTTCCAGAGCACTGTACACTCGGGTTGCATACATAACATAGTTCAAACAAGTACAATGGCGACAAATTAATAACTAACAACTTGTACAGAAGGAGAGAGGTCCCTGCCCACAAGGGCTTACAATCTACAAGGAAGGTGGGAAGAGACAGAAGGTGCGGGGCAGACATGGTTGTGGATAGTGTAGTGACAGCAGGGTTATTGTGGGTTATAGGCAATCCTGAAGAGATGGGTTTTCAGGTTGCTTTTAAGGCAAGTGAGAGTGTGGGAGAGTCTGATGTGTTGAGGCAGTGAGTTCCAGAGTGTGGGGGAAGCACGGGAGAAGTCTTGGAAATGGTTATGTGAGGAGCTGATAAGAGAAGACCAGAGAAGGTCTTGTGAGGAGCGGAGATTGCGTGAGGGGAGGTATCTAGAGCTTAGGGCAGAGATGTATGGAGGGGAGAGGTTATGGAGAGCTTTGTAGGTCAATGTTACTAACTTGGACTGATCTTTTTCAAAAGTATCCAGTGACCAGTGTTCTGCAGTTGTTTTAACGTGCATTTCATTGACTTCAGGAAACACATCTTCATTGAGTTAGAAAGAGAAATGTGTGTACATACCTAGAGAGTTGCACTAGTTTTTGCCATATGTGCCATTTTGAGCTTTTATTATTCACATAAAACAGGAAAGTATAAAGAACCATTTTTGTGTATAAAGATACAGTAGATAAGAGAACAGATGCTCCAAAGACCAAAATAAGAAAGCATTGGTTCTGTTGGGATCTATTAGACACAACTAGACACAGTGCATCTGCATCTCCCTCCTCCCCTCGTCTACTATTTACAGCTTTATACCACATTAGCAAAATAACCCGGATGGATTGATTTCGCTTACATGTCTGTGTGTATGGTCGGGGATTGCTTTTGGAGACGGGCTTGGGTCTGGCGTGGAGTCTCAGCAGCTTGTCTGTATCACTGAGACTACAGGCATACATTAGTCTGCTGTTGGCTGTCACGCATCTGGTCAACTTGGAGATAGGCTTCGATCTGCTGAGGAGTCTCTGCTGCACGTCTATCTTGCTGAGGCTGCAGTGTTGCCTAAGGGTAAATTCACACAACTGATTTTGCTGCTGTTTCCGGAGCGTTTCCATTCCCAAAACAGCGTCACAAAAGCCTCCAAAACGCCCACAGTTCATTTTCATTTATTCCTATGTAAAACTACATTGTAGTTCACATACAACAAGGTTTTTACATAGTTTTAGGTGCTGCTTTAGATGCTGGAAAAGAAGTGTCATGTCAATTTATGAAGCATTTTCAACACTGAAAATCCCAATACTGTAGGAATTAATGGAGAGCTTGAAAACCTTCTCCAAAACCTCAACATATTTTTAGGCCCGGTTTTTCCCTGGCAATTAATTTGTATGGGTGTTTCAGAACTAAAATAGTGTGGAAAACCTCGTCAAAACCTTATCTAAAAAGGCACTTTTGAGGAGCAGTTATGACACCGATTTAGATGCTGAAAATTCAGTGTCCAAATCAGCCGTGTGAACATACCCCAAGTCTGCGGGGGAGTTTTAGCATCTTACTGTTGATTAGAATAGGTCTGGTCAGACTGGAAACGCGCAAAGATCTGCTCAAAGGTTTTGGGAGTTTGGGGAGAAGCCATGCAATTTGCCACCGGAGTATTTTGTTCAGGTGCAGAGTTCTCTTTTGAAGGCATTACTGGTCTGAAATGGTTTTCATTTATAAGAATCCTTAAATTTAGTATAGGTAGAGTCTGTTTATGGCGAACAAGGTCGAGAACAATAGGTCATATAGAGCAGTGTTCCCCAACTCCAGTCCTCAAGCCCCACCAACAGGTCATGTTTTCAGGATCTCCCACAGAATAAACTGACAATAATTAAGTCACCTGTGCAGCATAATTAAATCACCTGTGCAATGCTAAGGAAAGCCAGAAAACATGACCTGTTGGTGGGCCTGGAGGACTGGAATTGGGGAACACTGCTATAGAGCAGAAGAACATTCCAAAGTGCCTGATTTACTTATGTACTGAATTTTGGGCAGGATGGTTCAGTTACCTGGCTGTGCATAAGGATGAACAACAGAAATCCATTCATATACACATATACCTGCACAAACACATACATAGAAACGCATATACCTACATACATACCCTGTTTCTCCGAAAATAAGACAGTGTCTTATATTAATTTTTTTAAAAGACGAGCTAAGACTTATTTTTAGGTTTTTTTTCCATGAATTATTTTCACATTTATTGTTGAACAAAAAATCAACATGTATTAATATACTGTAGTGATTTCATCACAAACATCAGCATAAGCAGCCAAACTCTGAATTGCCTCAAAAAATGCACTATGTCTTATTTTCGGGGGATGTCTTATTTTCAGGGAAACAGGGTACATACATACATACAAACACACATTTTTCTGGGCAGGTTTAGAGATTCTTCAGACCTGGGAAAGGAAACTACACAAAAAGTTTGGATCATCAGGTTACATCTTTTTTTAGTGAAATATACTGTTAAAAAGGGTTAAATGGAGTTATCATTAGTATCTCATATTCCTGATCTCAACATAGTCCAAGTCTCATTTTAGAAACATTCTCTGATGGGATTAAGAGGCTTTAGTAGATACCAACAGAGTGTCCTTTTGGCATTATTGAGGGAATATGTTAGTGTAAAAAAAAAAAACGCTGCAATTTTTTTGGGCATATTCACAGCTCAATGACTGGACTAGACTGAACCCAGTAGCGGGCAGCTCTAGCCTATATGCTATCTGGGAAAAATTAACAGGTGCAACTAATTGTTGAGCAGCAGCTCACACCCCCCACTGCTAGGGGAACAATTAGATGATAAAAAACTGCACATTAACTTAATACCTGTTCACACCAGCATGCAGAAAAGTCACAGTATAATGCATGGGGAGATTGCACAAATGTTAAAATACCAATAGAACAACCACTCACATAGCCTAAATGCATGAGGGGGATGGTTGCTGGTACTACAATTGCATATAAATAAGGCGATACAGAAGGGTGCCATAAATAGAGATACATGTGGTGCACCATGCTGGCTTACAACCTATTAGTGACACCCATACTATTATATTAGGCGGACTGTCCAGCACTTTCTGGGTGTCCAACACAAAACAGAGACACCCTCCGCTCCCCTGCACTGTTGGGCAGGTAAAAAATATGACATACTGGAAAAATGTTAAATATGAGGTATTAGTTGGTACAGTATGTTGGTGTACCTTTTTTGGATGTATTGCACTCTAGTCAGGTGTTATTTACAATGGGGGTCCATGGGTGATGTATGCAGTGATGTGGTTGCATGGGTCTGGGCTACAAGCTTGGCAAATACTGAGATACTTTCCCATGTGCTGAGCGTGATAAAAAATTAGATGTGGACAGATCCCGATTTATTTGGAATATTTGTCGGAAGGAGATAGTTGATCATAGAAGAAGAGAATTTAGTAAAAAGGAAGACTCCTGATTACCACCTCCATGTAATCAACCTGTCTTCTCAGTGTGTTACAACAAAGCCGATAGAGATTAAGAATACCTGAAAGATAAGACAACAAGCTGCGTTACTCACTAAGAGCAGAAATCTTATTTTATGTTGCATTATATTGATTTTTTTGCCGCTTTCATATAACAACATTATTGCAAAACCAAATTGAATCATAGACTTTTTTTCTGAGTATAAAATATAACCGCAAAACAATGAGCCGGATAACAAACATAAAACTTCTATAAACAAGAGCAATCGCAGCTATACATAAACCTAATGCAGACGTCTATTTGTGAAAGCTCTATTGATAAAACAATATCACAATCTTCGGTTCTTGTCAATTTACTGCATGGCCGAGACAGTTATACAAGAACTGGGTATAGAGTCTACAGGAGCCTGGAACATAAGAGGCTTTTCTGAGGCTGGAAGAAGGGTTTACTTTTCATCGCTAGAAACAGCGCCACTCCTGCCCTTGGGCAAGATTTTGTATCAATATTCAGCCCTATTCTAGTTAATGGGCCTGTGCTGCAATACCTTTAAAGGGGTTGTCTCACTACAAGGATTGCTTTTTACATTCAAGATCTTGCAAAAACAAGTCACTTTGTGTCCATTAACAGCATACATGCCAACTCTCCCGTTTTTGGCGGGGGGGTCCCGCCATTTGGCATCCCCCTCCCCCCCCCGCCCTCCCGGCAGAGTTTGCATTCCTCCCGCCGCCAGCAGGCAGCGGGGGGACCGCGGCGCAAGAGTAACGCTGGTGCGCTACTCTTGCGCCGCCGGGCCGCTGCTACAGGCGGGTGAAGCGCCCGCTGCGCCCGCTTCACCCGCCCGGAGTCTCGCTGTGCAGGGAGAAGGCAGGAGGGATGGTTCCCCTCCTCCCTTCTCTCCCTGTATGTACAGCGCCGGTGTGCGCTGTACATACAGGTCAGCGGCGCAGGGGGAAGTGACGCGCTGAGCGTCATGGAGCTGCAGGAGCCTGGTGAGGTGAGTGGCTTTTATTATTTTATTTTTATTAGCTTTAGGGGGGCTCTGCCTGGCAACAGAGGGGGCACTACCTGGCAAACAATGGGGGCACTACCTGGCAACAATGGAGGCACTACCTGGCTAACAATGGGGGAAGCTACCTGGCAACATGGGGGCATCTAACTGCAAAAAATGGGGGCATCTACGTGGCAACAGAGGGGGCATCTACCTGGCTAACAATGGGGGCATCTACCTGGCTAACAATGGGGGCAACTACCTGGCAACAGAGGGGGCAACTACCTGGCAACAGAGGGGGCAACTACCTGGCAACAGAGGGGGCAACTACCTGGCAACAGAGGGGGCACTACCTGGCTAACAAAGGGGGGCATCTACCTGGCTGACAAAGGGGGCATCTACCTGCCTGACAAAGGGAGGCATCTACCTGGCTAACAAAGGCGGCATCTACCTGGCAACAAATGGAGCATCACCTGGCTAACAAGGGGGCATCTACTTGGCTACAAGGGGGCATCTACCTGCCTGTAAGGGGCACTACCTGGTTATGGGGGGCAACTACCTGGCTATAAGTGCATCTACCTGGCTCTCTTTCTAAGCCGGTATGCAGTTAGGTGGAGTGGGTGTGGGTTTTTGAAGGGGCGTGGCACACCGACAAGATGGGCATGTCCATACAAATTTTTGCCACGGTGCGCTACGCGCGCCGCCCACTACAATCTCCTGCTTTTTCAATTTCAAAAGTTGGCAACTATGATTAACAGTCTCCTACCTATTCTGAGATATCCCCTCTTGTATGGGCTGCATCAGCTCTGCTGGTTGCTATAGCTACAGACCTGTTTGATCTCTCCTGATAGGCTGCCAGCACTGGGTGCTATAGCTACAGACCTGGCTTCTACTCCAGCCTAGTAGAAGCCAGTACACATGCTCCTGAATGCAAATTTGAAACCAAGAGAACAGGACTGAGGTAAGATGAATCAATGTAGTGAGACAACCCCTCTAATGTAAATGGTGATACAGTAAATGGGAAAGCTAGCAATTATAACCAGGGCACATAGTTAATAATATGTCTCAGGTCAAATACTGGCTATTATATTCAGAACTGTGTATATCATTACTTACTGCAGGGCTCAGCGATTACGGATTTTCTTTTACTTCAGTAATTCACAAGCTTTTTCCTCATAGAGAACCCCTACCTCAAAAAGGAGTCAGGGGGTGGGAGCAAATTCCACAATTCTTGACCACAGCTATGTTTTAGAAATCAATTTATGGCTTTGCCTGCTCCTGGGTGATGTTTAGTTATATAATTAGTAAAATTGATCATAGTTGTTCATTCTAAGGTTGTGTCTCCACGGTATAACTTTACAATCATATTTTCGGCGCTCTTAGTTTTTTTAAAAGCGCCGAAAATACGATTGTTCGTGCAGCCCCATAGACAAGAATACAAGAGACGAGCTGTAGTCTCCATAGCTTGTCTTTTCTCTGCTTGTCTTCTAGCGCCGGCGTATTATACACCATGTTCTATAATACGCTGGAGCTTTAAGATTTTTTTCCGTCTTCCCATACAAAATAACTGTATGGGCGACGTTAAAAAAAAAACGAGAAACGACCGCGGTTTTTGCACAAACGTGACAATGTCCTGCATCAGAAAAAAAAGTCCGCTTTCGGGCTGTTTTTTTGTCTGATGCAGTGTAGACATAGCCTAAAAGCTATAACATTAAAACAAGGTGACAGAAGAAGCAGATAACATTATCTTTTTACAATGGCACTTTTCAAGGCTGGCTGGGACATGTTAGGCAGCAAGGGAGAAATCAGGCATTAAAAGGAAACTTAAAATGGGCAGCATGAAATAGCTGTGAGCTACCCTATTGCTGCAGCATGGAGATAGCATCCCCCTCAGCTAATCATATAACTTCCTACCATGTGGATAGAGCTGTCAGTTCAGCTGAGGAAGGGAGGGGAAACCACACATCGAACTCATCCCTCCTGGCCGCTGCTGCTCCCCCCCCCCCGAAAAAAAACCTGTCTAAATTCATTAGGTGTTTTACTCTGAAATGTTAAAGCGTTTCATGATAAAACCCACACGGTTGGGACCAGGAAGCCTATAGCCATGTCATGGTGCCTGTCATTCGAGCAGCATGAAGTACTTGACAGCTTCCCTTTAAAGTTGTGTTGGATAAAGGACAATGAAGTCTAAGGATCTGAACAATTTCGGTAACAAAGATGGCTAGACGACCGGGCAGAGCATCTCCAAAACGGCAGGTCTTGTGTGGTGTCCGCACTATGCAGTGATTAGTACCTACTAAAACTGGTCCAATGAAGAAACTGGTCCAATGAAGGACAATCAGTCAATTGGCAACAGGGTCATGTGCACCCAAGGCTCATTGATTCACATGAGGAGCAAAGGCCTAGAGAGGAGTTACTAAAAGATGGCTTTGAAGAGACACATTGCATTGAAGCCTAACGTATATCCACAGACTGGTCAGAGCGCAAAATTTGTTCAGGAAAGGTTTGAGAAACCTGAACTCAAGATGCTGACTTGGCCTCCCAGGTCTTAAATGGTTTTCCCCATGATAGATATGGCTGATAAATGTCTGATCGCTGAGTCACCTACTGATCACTAAAATAGAAGCCCCGTTCTTCCTTACTGCACTTGCCCAGTAAAGAAGTGTTTGAATAGAGCAGCAATGCACATATTTATCTGCTGCTCAAAGTTTATAACACTGATGAATATGGCCAATCTCTGTACCCTCCGTCACATAGTATGGAAGAGTAGGGACTTGGAAGCCCCGTTTCAGTGATTGGTTGTGGTCTCAGCAGTGGGACCCCTAGCAATAAAGACATTTACCATCTATTCTGTGTACAAGTAATAAATGTCTATCATGAAAATAAAAACTTTAACACGATTAAGTACCAGATACCACAGGACACCTATATATGTGTTGTGGTGGGCTTGCTTCATGAGGTCTGTTTGGCCAAATGAGGTGGACCTATACAAAATTAGGCAGCTAGTTTTATTGTTCTGACTGTTTGAGATCTTTAGTTGGAAGGCCAAATTCACCGATTCCCAATATGATTGCATTTCTGAACCCATCTTAAGGGCACATACCCCAGACCAACCACACTTCTGATCACCTGGACCAACAATATTATATTAATAATGCTGTTAGTTAGCAGATCTGTGGCCAGGCTGGGATATGGACTTAAAAGGGCACCAATATTCTGCTTGAGTAAAATAGATTTTTTTTCTTCTGTAGAAGCCATAACAAAAAAAAATTAAAAATGAAACAGAAGAACACTCAAGTAAAACATCATGTGTGAACATACCCTGAGGTGATACAAATGTGGCTCAGGATAGCAAAGTGTTACATTCTGAGGCTCAAAGAAAAGCATTTTGTTCTTCATTTATTTTATAACTATTTTGCATGTGCTTGTTATTATATTCGGTCATACGAAGCATGCATTTTTATTCCAATGGGGAGCGGTTAATTAACTAATGTCACTGCCAAATCTTTCTTTTTAGGGCAGAATGGTAGCTCAGTGGTTAGTACTATATGTTCTGCCCAAGTGGGTTTCTTCTGGGTTTTCTAATTTCCTTCCATATTCCCAAAACAAATGGCCCTTGTGTATGTCTGTGACTAGTCCCTTACAATCAAGTTTCCTAATGTGAATCTCTGTACAGTGCTAGTGTAGTATAGGTTTGTGCTCTACAAGCAACTCAAAGTAGATCTGCAACCAGGCTTCCCCAATTTGCATTGTCTTATCATATCTTCCATCCGACTCAGTAGGGTTGATGTCCAACTTTTATCAAATGTGTAAGGGCAACTTAAACCATAGCTGCCAACCCAACCATTTTTTGCTAGAGATTCCTGCAAACCAGAACGCAAAAGGGGCAGGGCTTGGGTAAATCCTATCCATCGGAATTGTTCCCAGAATGGGATTTCTTCTGGGTTTTCTAATGTCTTTCCATATTCCAAAAACAAATTGTCCCTTATGTGTGTCTGTGACTAGGAAATGCGATTGTGAGGGACTAATGTGAATCTCTGTACAGTGCTAGTGTAGTATAAGTTTGTGCTCTACAAGCAACCCAAAATAGATCTGCAACCAGGCTTCTCCAATTCGCATTGCCTTATCATATCCTTCCATCCGACTCAGTAGGGTTGATGTCCAACTTTTATCAAATGTGTACGGGCAACTTAAATCATAGCTGCCAACCCCACCAATTTTTGCAAGAGATTCCTGCAAACAAGAACACAAAAGGGTCAGGGCTTGGGTAAATTCCATCCATCGGAGGTGTTCCCAGGGTAGAGATTTCTCATGAAAAAGTTGGCAAGGATAACAAAAAACTTAGCTCCAGTCTTTGTACCCATTCTACAACTCCCTAGCTTGTCATAAGTGTAAAAAAAATTAGATCTACTCTCACTAAAATATGATGTGATTTGCATCAGTCTGTGCTATTACTTCCGAATTTGGATTTCGGGCACATTTTCCATATTAGTGAAAACTAAGAACTTTATTACCTGATACCGATTTCCACTTTGCAGATAAAATAAAGTAAGTATGAACGTCTTAAGTAATACAAATGAGCCTGTAATTGCTTTCCTTAATTCATAAATGTGCTCTGGCAGAATTGGCTGATTTTCCATCAAGTTCAGTGTGAGAATTGGCCCTGTCTGAAGGCGCAGACAAAACGGTATACAGTTACTAATGTATGTGCCCCCAGATTGTTTATATTAAAACTTTCAAGACTGAATAGCGCAGGGGTACAATGGGGGCCTTTTAACATCACGCTGACTTGAAAGAGCAGTTGAGCATTGCAGTTTAATTGTGTGTTCTCCAATGCTAGGCAACGCTCCAAGCCGTATTGTAAACATTGGGAGCTCTGTCAAGTGCAGCAGCCATACAGCGGCGGGGTGGAAATTCTCGATTTTCATTTGTCAGCACAATTTATTTACTATTCTTTACACTTAAACACATTTTTTCCTAAACAAATGAGGTAGAACAGGAGCAGACGCTGAAATATATTGCTTACTCCTTCCTTGCATTTTCCTCCATAAACATTGCAAAATTCAGCATGTAAATCGTCTGCGGGTTCTAGTCATTTTAGAAGTGCTACTCCCAGCATGACATGGCAGCTCTTATTGCTAGGACTTTGCTCGGCCGAATATGCTGGGAAATATAGTTCTTTGCTGTAGAGTCAAAGGACGTAGAGAACATTCATGGAAACCCTTTAAAATCATTACAATTACTATATTAGGGACATTGTAAGATAGTGGCCTGTACTGTTATGGAATTGCCAATTGAGCAATTTCCTAAAATGGAATTGCTACTCAAACAATTCCCCAAATCTATGTCTACACTGCATCGGACAAAAAAACGGCAGAAAGTCGACCGTTTTTTTCCGAGGCACGACTGCAAGTTTTGCGCAAAAAAAAATCGGGGTCGGTTCTCGTTTTTTGCCGTTGGCCCGTACAATTGATTGTATGGGAAAACGACCCAAAAATCTCAAAGCACCGGCATATTATACAACGTGTTGTGTAATATACCGGCGCCAGAAGACAAGCGGAGAAAAGATGAGCTGTGGAGACTGCAGAATACTAAAACCGTCGAAAAGTACGATTGTTTTTCTATGCCGTAGAGACATAACCTAACAGGCAAAAGGATGACAGAACAAAAGAAAACCCAATGAAACAGCTATCTGCAATCCAACACCCTTGGGGGAGCAAACTCTAAGGATGCGTTCACATGGCATTTTGTCTTTTTTGGGCACGTAGAGGGGCGGCTTTTGTCCGTGGTTCACATTCACATGTTCATGTTCCACCGGAAAACCGGGTAGAAGAATGAACATGTTCTAAGTTTTTAGGAACGCCAGTGGTGTAAAAAAAAAGTCCGGCAGAAAATTCGTGCAGTGTGGACTGCTGCATGGATTTTCTATTTAAGTGAATGTAAAAGGTTGCAGATGTTTTTCAAATCCAAAAACCGTCTGTAAATCCAACTGAAAACCAGTGCCATGGGAACTGGGCCCTAAGGCTCCCCATGGGTTTCTGCCAGACTCCACCTCAAGCAACAGGTTGGATTTGGCTGCTAGGAACCCAGGTTGTGTCTGCAGAGAGTTGCTCGAAAACAAATTCAAGTGAGAGAGATCAGAGAGAGCTAGATGGTACAGGAATACAAGTATTCAAAACTGCAGACAAACAAAGTCAAACCAAGCTAGAGTCAAATGGCAGGAGGGTGCGGATAATAAAAAAACGGAGCGTAGAAAAGTAGATGGAAAACAGGCCGTAGTCAGGAAGCATGAAAGTAATATACAGAGCACGGATAACTCAAATACAAACAGCGAGTACACAGAATGCAATCACAGGCATGGGGCCTGAAAGGTTCTAATATCCCGCCACAGCCGTTGTTTGGACGCAGGTTCAGGCTCAGATAGATTCTACTTCTAGCCTGAGACTTAGGTTTGGCCAGTGGGCATGACAACCTGAAAGATGCAGGGTGTTAACTCCTAACATGACCGCCTTATCTCCAGCACATGGTTAGCTCGACATACCTCATGGCCATGGTATCATTTAGGTGCTCTGTAGAGTAGTTGTTTGGGCACTGAACTGTTATGTGTTAATGGTTTGCTACTATTATGTTGGCATTGCTTTTTTGGCACTCTATGGTATTATTAAGGTAGTTAGTGAAACCTAGGACAGTATCTATAAAAGCAGGCATGCTTTACATCTAGCGGAAAGAAGGGTGTTGTACCGGTATAGAAAGGGATTCTTTACTGTAAGAGCAATGAGATTATGGACCTCTCTGCCAGAAGAATTAGTTGCGTGGAACTCACTAAAAAGGTCAAAAGAGGCCGGGATGTATTTCAGGAGTGTAGTTGTTGCTAGATTTCTGAAAAAGGGGAATTGCTCCAGGGATTTATTCTGATTCCAGATTTGAAGTCAAGAAGTTATTTCCCCCCCTCCCCCAAAGATAAGGCGAGTGTTGCTTGAATTTGTGGGTGTCCTGAACCTGAATTTTTCATTCTAACCCTAACCGTGATCCTGACCATAACTTTAACCCTAACTTGGGGTTAGGATTTTTTTTTAAACGGTCTGCAGAGCTTAATTTACTGGTCCCCATCACCTCCAGTTCCACGGTGCTCACGCTCTGATGTCCTGTCTTAGTTTATTGTCAGTAGTTGGCTCCATCTTATTTTGCTATGTGGCCCTATGAATTCTACTTTTGCCCCTACTTTGAAGCAAACAAATATCTTGAAGCTTCTAGATGACAATGCAAAATCTGCAACAGCGCCCACCTACTATTTGCCAATGATAAACTGGTGTCACTTTCTGTGAAAAAAGGACATTTAAACCTTTGCAGGCACCAGGGTCTAAGTATGGTTGGTTTGACCCACTAAAAAGCAAGAGGATCTTCTGGTAGGTGCAAGCTCCGAGACAATAATGTACATGTAAGGTCTAGCAGAAGTCAACCTTATCTGGAGCTGGCTTTAGAACTAGATATCCTATTCAACCCTGCGTGAGCAATTATTACATTAAAATTCACTCACAAAAAGTCCAAGAACCTCATTTATGAAAACTGTCTAGGAGTAGGACTGTCTGTTGTCCATAGCAACCAGTCAGAACTCAAAGCAACTAACCAGAGCCCAAAGCAACCAGAGCTCATAATAACCAATCAGTGCTCAAAGCAACCAGTCAGAGCTCATAGCAACCAATCAGTGCTCATAGCAACCAGAACCTATGGTAATCAATCAGAGCCCATAGAAACCAATCAGAGCTCACAGTAACCAGAGCCCATAGCAACCAAGCAGAGTTCATAGCAACCAATCAGTGCTCATAGCAACCAGAACCTATGGTACTCAGAGCTCACAGTAACCAGAGCCCATAACAACCAAGCAGAGTTCATAGCAACCAATCAGTGCTCATAGTAACCAGAGCCCATAGCAACCAATCAGCCCACAGCAACCAAGCAGAGCTCATAGCAACCAATCAGCGCTCAGCTTTGATCTTTCCAGAGCGCTATATGAAATTAAAGCTGAGCTCTGATTGGTTACTATGAGCTATGGTTGCTATGGATAACAAAGACAGTCCTACTCCTAGACCGTTTTCATACATAAGGCTCCAAGTTCTTAAAAGTGGACATGCAAACGTCGTCTACAGGAGGGGGGGCCCTCAGAATATGATTACTCTGGTGTGTCCAGGGGACCCTAGTCCGACACTGCTGCTACCTCCACATTGCCATTAGCTATACCCCTACCTCAATGGACAATATGCTTTGCCATCTTCCACATCTATAACCACCACTAAACAGATGCACAAAACCGTATAGGATCTAAAACAGTTTCTATTTTACAAAAACATCTGCTGATATTTCCACCAAATCAACCCCATGCACAAAAGGGAATTCAGAAAACGTCAAACACTCTGGACGCTTGTTATCGGCAACCACTAAGCGGAACCTTACAAAGCAAGCCTTATTTAAGGACATCACTTGAGTAGCTGCTCTTTAAAGCGTTGTGATTTGGACACTTTACAATTTCTGTGGATTTTTTTTTGATTCCTATAAATCTCCGTTCATAGAAGCAGCCTTTTTACGCTGCACTGGAATGTTTAAAGATGGCCTTTCAAAGCCGAGTGCTAATTGCAAGAACTCTTATCAATGGAATGCAAAGTAGCATTAGCTGAACTCCATCCCTCTGAATTCTAGACCAGGGTAAAAGGGCAAACAGTTGAGACTCTTGCAGATTTGGCAAGCTGCCTGTCTATTGGGAAACCTAATTGGACACTGGTGAACATCATGCTTGTGGTTTTTAGAACTGGAAAAATGCCTACATTGCAGAAAGAGAAAAAAAATACAACCCATTTCAGATAAAATAAGAGGAAATATGTGGTGTCCAAAATATACATAAGAGCTAATGAAGACAGACACCCGGGCTCCATTATCACATGCTCTGTTGAGCCAACATGCCTTCCCTGGGACATATTTGCCATTTCTGATGTCTCAATCATGAGACAGATTTAACTGCAACTTAAAGGAGCACTCTGCTTCAACAAGCTCTGTTGGAAGGGTTCCTGTAAGGGTCATTGCTGTGGGTCCCATGGAGAAGACATATGTAAATCAACTGTAATCTGTAGTAAAAGCTAGGAATTAATGTTCAGTTTCCCTGCAGCACCACCAGGGCCGGGACGACCGGTAGGCAAAGATAAGCGACTGCCTAGGGCGCCACTTCATCCCAGGCAGAAACGGGGGTGCAAGAAGGTATGGAAATGGCTGAATTTTCCATTAGGGTATGTTCACACGGCGTAATTGTGGGGCATACAGTACTCTCCGAAATTACGCCAGGTGTTTGGGAGTCGCTCTAGTACGCGTACACTCCCACTGTGCGGGAGGGGGGGCGGTAGCCTGCCGGCTCCATAGACATTCATTATTCGCGGCGTGTATTCGGCACAAGTAATTAACATGTCAATTATCTCCCCCACGCGTACAATACAATCGTTTGGTACGAGCAGGGAGAGGAGGCGTAATCCATAGTGCTCTATGACAGCTATGGATTACCGTAATTATGGGGCGCATTTCCCCACATTTTAAGCGCAGTACGCCGCGAAATATGCGGTGAAACGTGCCCCAAAATAAGCCATGTGAACATACCCTTAGGGGCACTATATGCTTTATTTGCTTAGGGCACCAGAATACCTTGTCCAAGCCCTGGCACCACCACAGGGGTATTTAAAGCAGGGTTTTGCTTTTTCAAAAAAAGCTGAATACCACCCTTAAAGGGTACCTGTGACATCTCCTGACTGATCTGTTTTAGTAAATTCCTGTGTTCCCTATGACATAGCAGTTCTTCTTTTATGACTCTGTGTTGTGCTGCTCCTCTGTTATTACTCCTAGAAATGTATTACTGAACCTGTCAAATGGGTGTTACCATTCTGGTTTTCAATGAGGTGTGTCCCTGCACCCCCCTACTGTTTCAGCACTGATTAGACAATGTCAGACAGTGCAGGACACTCCCCCAGTAGGCAACACCCATCTGACAGATTCAGTTACACATTTCCAAAAGGAATAACAGAGGGACAGCACAACACAGATTTATAAGATAAGAGGCTCCAGATTTGTTATATCACAGGGAACAAGGGTTTACTGAAATAGACATATCAGGAACAGCCACAGGTTCTCTTTAAGCAGTTGTATAAGATTAAGAAAAGAACAGTTGATTTATCCCATGTGGTGCAGTTTCTGGAAGACAGATAATTTTCTAATCTCAAGCAACTCCTAAGACAACTTCACCCTTAAAATAAAATAGGGAATTGCACATAAATACTTGCAATCTTATGATAGTTATAATGTATCCACAACATAAATTGGCATGCTGTAGCTTTAAGATCTGTACCGTCAATTTCGGGGTGGTATTTTCCTTTTTATGAGATTTCTTAGATAGGTGTTCTGACAATGCCATTTCACAGAGCCTGCTCTTCCCAGCTTCCGGCTCCCAATTCCTGGTTAGGCTGTGGGCAGTTCTACAGCAGTGATTGGCATATCAGCCCTGCTATTCCTAGCTCAGCCTATTAGAGGGACATTGCCAACAGACTGTTTTATACAGTATGGCAGCAGGCTACAGAGCTTTAAAGGGTTAAAAGTTTTTCAATAAGATAAACAGGCTTCTGTACTGCTGACAAGTCACAGCAGGGAGTGACTTCACCATTCCCACTAAGACCCTATAGCCAAGAGAGGTAGCTGGTAACCAAGAGAAGCTTGTGTACACAAGCTGAATATGAGAACTGCTCTAACTCTAAAATAAGGCAAAATCATAACAGCAATTTATTTAGTAATAGGCTTTATTTACCTTTGCCTACAAATCTAAAGCTAAATCAGTTTGGTGAGAATACCCTTAGGGCCGGTTCACATGGCTTATTCACGCCGTAATTGTGGGATAGATTTCGCCCGCAATTACGGCGTGTGTACGGGGGTGGGGCGGGGGGGCCGTCAGCTCGCCGGCTCCATAGACTTTCATTATCCACGGCGCGGATTCCACCGGGATAGTGTGCATGTCACTTTCTCCCCGCTCGCCGTATTTCGCGAGTAGGGAGAGGAGACGGAATCCATAGTTCTCTATGAGAACTGTGGATTACCTTAATGACTGGGACTGATTTGGTCCCGTATTTTGCGCAGTACGGCGCGGAATACGGGACCAAATCCGTCCCAAAATAAGCCGTGTGAACATAACCTTAAAGTCTGACTACTTTGCTGCCACTATAAAACACTGCAGCTTTTCAGCACACAGAACTTCTGCAAAAAATCCACAAAGTATGGGTATGTTGGGAATGGGAAAATCTGATGGGGAATCTGAGGCAGGAATGCAAAGCAGCATCATGGATTTTAACCTTGCGGTTTTCGCCTCTGATTTAGATGCGGCTGAGCTCCGTTTTAACGGGGCTAATCCACAGGATGGAAAAAACTAAAGAGCAAATACCAACACTGCATTCATCTTCAGCTATCCAGGTTTGCCGTTCAGCTTTCTGTGTAAGAAACTCGATCACCCATGTGGGGCTCCGCGTTCTAAGTATACAAAAAGCGAAGCAATAGTCCGACAATTGAAGAAGGTAGGATCACAGCACTCACTTCAAAAAGGTATCAGGCTTTATTTAAAATCAAACACAACATCACATAGCCAGTTCGGGAGTTCCCCAAGTGCCAACAGTCGTTATGTGTGTTAGGGTATGTTCACACGCCGTGTTGGGTCTGATTTTGGATCCGTTTTTAGATGTGTGTTTGGATCCGTGTTTCGGACCCTAAACAACCTGAACACGCATCTAACAAGGTGCAGTGTGATTTCCATTGCTTTCAATGTAAAAACGCGCATCGGCGTTCAGACGAGTGATACCAGATGCGTGTTTACTTGCGTCTTTCTGATCCGTTCAAAGAATTGTCGTGTTAATTTTTCACACGAAAGACGCAGCAGACGCCCTATTTAAAATTATAGGATGCAATCCTGCTGCAGCCACAATGCAGCCAAACACGCACCTGCATGTTGGATGCGTTTTGGATAAGATTTATGCAGCGTTTTTGGATGCATTTTTCGGATCCAACACGCCGTGTGAACAGACCCTAAAACATGCTTTCCTGATAAGTGCGTTGTACACGTGAAACGGCCATTGGTATTTAGGAGTCTCCCGGACTGGCTATGTGATGTCTTTGATTTGGAATAAAGCATGATACCTTTATTGAAGGGAGTGCCGCGCTCTTACCTTCTTCGATTGTTGTGCTAATCCATATCATTCCTGCCTGACATGGAAAACGAGCAGAATCAGCTTCTAAGAATGGGCAAAATTCTGAATTCTTTTTGGTTCACATCATCGATTTCAAATCTGTGGTATAAAGAATTAGTGCTGTAGTTCACAGGCCAGTCTACAGTGCTCACTGCCCATTTAAATGAATGGGACTCGGTTTCCACGTGGAATTTGATGTGGAATCTGCATTGCATTTCGTGTTAAAATCTGTGAACATATCCTATATCTACTAGTCCACGGCGCCGCCGCTATCCGCCGCCGCCGCCGATCGTTAGGGTCCTAAGCCGTTACCAGTCGCTAAGCTATCGGCTTAGGACCTTGGCGACGGCAGCGGTGGCGGGACTAACTGTATGTGCGTCCGCCGGACGCACATACAGTTAGATGCTTTGGCGGAGCAGAGAGCTCCGCGGAGTACTCTGTGGCCGCAGGCAGGATGCGGCTCTGTGCACGCCGGAGTGCACTGCCCAGGCGGCGTGCGCATCATCACGCTGCCCGCGCGGCCTGGTGACGTCACGCCGCTGAAGAAAAAGACCGGGAGCAGCGACAGCGACAGCGGCGGGGAGCGAGGTCAGGTGAGTGCTGTCAGGTTATTACTTTTAATTAGCTCTATTCATGCTGGGGCTATTATCTACTGTCATATGTGCAGGGGGGGCCTATTATCTACTGTTATATGTGCAGGGAGGGATGCTATTATCTACTGTTATTGTGAGGGGGGGGGGCCATTATCTACTTATATATACGTGCAGGGAGGAGCTATAATCTACCTACATATGTGCTGTGAGGCCTATAAGCTACCTATATATACACGTGCTGTGGGGCCTATAAGCTATCTATATACCTGCTGGGGGACCTAAACCTGCCTATATACCTACTGGGGGATCCATAACCTGTCCATATACCTGCTGGGGGATCCATAACCTGTCCATATACCTGCTGGGGGATCCATAACCTGCCAATATACGTACTGGGGGATCCATAACCTGCCTATATACCTGCTAGGGGATCCATAACCTGCCTATATACCTGCTATGGGATCCATAACCTGCCTATATACCTGCTGGGGGACCTAAACCTGCCTATATACCTGCTGGGGGACCTAAACCTGCCTATATACCTGCTGGGGGATCCATAACCTGCCTATATACCTGCTGGGGGATCCATAACCTGCCCATATACCTGCTGGGGGATCAATAACCTGCCTATATACCTGCTGGGGGACATATAAACTACACACCTACCTACTGGGAGATATATAAAGTATATAACCACCTACTGGGGGACGTATAACTTACTGGGGGACCCTTTTACCTTCACTGGGGGATCACATAATTTACTGCGTTGTGAAGTCGCTAACAGTCGTTAAGCCGGTTGTTACGGCCTCAGCTCAAGTCAGTTGATAAGAGCTTAGCAATCGACTCCGGGGACTAATATCTACCACATGTAAAAGCAGCAGAAACTTCTCTACAAGGCAACATAAAATTTTTTAATTTCAAATCAAAATAGTTGTCATCATCCCAGTTCGGCTGACACCAGTTCCTGTAAATCTTTTACATTTGAAGGCAAACAATTTGTCAGATTATAAATCCAGCAGGTCTTCGATTATAATAATTTCCCAATTAGCCCCACAGAGTATATGGTTTATGCACCGTCCATTTTCATATGGTTTTGAACAGGAAACTTTATGAACCTTAATGCATGAAAGTTGATGGGTTTTCATTTAGATGGGGAAATAGGGATTCCTATGTTTTATGTGCATAAGACCATGCCAACAACTTTAAACAAATAAAGACGACGACACAGCATGAGGTCTTGTTAGGAGTCTTCAAAGATTGGAGCATGAATAATTACTGGAGCCACATAATTGTCTCATTCTAGGGAAAATATTCATAGCCGAAGACAAGTGTAATTAAATTCTTGAGACGGCATTTGGAATTCAAGTATCTGTTGAATAATGTCCCTTAAAGACAGGATGCAGCTCGCTAATCAGATATTTTGGGTGCCACTTACAAATGCAATTTTGTCTTTGGATGGAAAAACCCTAATTTCATTACATCATATATGGATTTACTCATTTAAAAAATACAATGCTGCATAGAGTAGCATGAATATATTCAGAGAATAACTCACAGTGTTGCCTTTGGAGCCATTATAACCTGTACCATAGGAAATGCTACTGTGATCGAAAGTCCAATACACTTAAATGCGCAAGACAGAGGGTTAAAACTGGATCCTCTGCAGAATATGGATGCTACATATTCTTTGAAAAGAGAAAGGAGAGATGCCTGCCCTTCTCCAGATGTATATCACTACTACTGGAAGAAAAACCATGGAGAATATCACTTCTTTGCTGCTGCTTTTCTCGATTACCACATTTAAAGGGAACCTGTTACATAGATTATGCCCCTCTTGCCGAGGACAGTACATGCTAGTGTCAGACTTGCTGTTTCCAGCGCTGTGTCCCTTATTCTGTAAGATGCAGCAGTTTTAGAGCATTACGGGCGATATGTCAGAAAAGAGGCGCCTCCATGCCAGTTTTAAGGCACATTAAATGAGTGTATAATGCGCCTGAATAAATAAACCTGTCAAAAATCTGGTGTGTGGTCCACTTTGTATAGCATATTTAATGCGCCTAATTTAGGCGTATACCAAAAAAAAAAGGCGCATAGCATAACATTGCTGGCATATGTCATGCGCCTACTTTAGGCACATTCAAAAGTGTCAAATGTGCCTAATTTTGATGTACGACAGTTCGTTTATATAGAGAATATGGTGTCAACAGTTTTTTGGTGCAAAATACACCAAAAAAATAGTACCGCCCTAATGTTGCCCTTAATCTTTAATTCTAGCAGTTTCCAGCCTGTTCTGCCAGAGATGAGTCCAGCTTAGTCATGAGCAGGCGCCCACCGATGACTAGCCCTGCCCCTCACACCTGATTCAACCTATTATTTTGAATAGTTAGAAACTTGTGAATACTGAACATGTGGGCGGATCTAGAGGTGGGTGGGCAGGGCTAAACACCTGCTCATGAATAAGCTTGACTCATCTCTGGCAGAACAGACTGGAAACTGCCAGATTTGAAAATTAAATGCTCTGAAACTGATGAATCCTACAGGATAAGGGACACAGCGCTGGGAACAGCAGGTCTGTCACTAGCTTGTGCTTCCCTCAGCAAGGGGGGCATAATCTATGCGACAGGTTCTCTTTAAATCTAGCAGTTTACAGCCTGTTCTGCTAGAGATTTATTCAGCTTATTCATGAGCAGGTGTTAGCCCTGCCCACCTGAGGCTAGCCCCGCCCCCTCACAGCTGATTCAAGCTATTACTTTGAATAGTTAAAAACTTGTGAATACCCAACAGGTGGGCAGATCTAGAGGTGGGTGAGTGGATCTAGAGGCAGGTAGGCGAGGTTAACACCTGCTCATGAATAAGCTGGGCTCCTCACTGGCAGAACAGACTGGAAACTGCCAGATTTGAGCATTAAATGCTCTGAAACGACTGCATCTTACAGAAGGGACACAGCGCTGGAAACAGCAGGTCTGTCACTAACTTGTGCTGTACTCAGCAAGGGGGGCACAATCTATGCAACAGGTTCTCTTTTAGGAGTTATATCAGGGGTATCAGACTCATTTCATTAAGGACTACATCTGAATTATTGTAGCCATTAAAGGGCTGTCGAAGAGCCTTGGAGGGTGGTTACCATGTCTGGATAGGGCTGTCAGAACTGTGCTTAAGTCTGTGAGTTGGTAAACAGAGCTGTAAGGAGTTGTACATACCTTCAAGGTTAGGATCACACCTTGTGCTGCCAATTTCATGGTATTAGCACAGTAGAAGTGCCCCTAAATTGCATTATATGCAGGGGCGTAGCTACAGGGGGTGCAGAAGTAGCAGTCGCTACCGGGCCCTGCAGTCTGAGGGGGCCCATAAGCCCTTCTGCTACATAAGAAGACACCAGAATTGTAAATTGCACATGGTAGCTGGGAGGCCCCATTTCACTTTTTGCACCAAGGCCCTGGAGCTTCAAGTTACGCCTCTGATTATATGTACCTATGGCAGTTCGGTACGGTTACCCCGTGACTGCTCTGCACAACTGTGGTGCTGTACAGAGCTGTATTACAGAAGAGACAAATAACTTACACCTCCGGCTCTAGATTCCTTTCTCTATAAATAAAGGATAGAGATCGGCATCCAGGGTTTTAAACTTGTTAGCTTTATTTCTTTCCATCTATCTAGATAATCCTCGATGACTATGCAGAAAGAA
Organism: Phyllomedusa bahiana; assembly: GCA_025379985.1. NCBI lineage: Eukaryota > Metazoa > Chordata > Amphibia > Anura > Hylidae > Phyllomedusa > Phyllomedusa bahiana. Next base: position 68,770 of record JAODAL010004201.1, on the reverse strand, counting down.
CATAGTTGAGGTACGGCAAGTAATTGTGCTGCAGCAGACAGGAGATGTATACATCCGTGTGCACTGAGGAGCTGGGGTTTAAACATTAATAATGGTGCATTTAGTGTGCTCTACTGTTATACAAGCGAGATATATTGTGATGGTAGCGGGCCTTTGTTTAATGTCCTTGAATCCACTGAGGCTCTTCACACAAAGAGGGACCAGCAGTCTCAACCAAAAAGTGCAAAATTTGTATGAGGATTAACTTGTTCTAAGTGATTCAAAATTCTAGTCATATGACGTTTTGATTAACAGTATGGTCTGCAGGCCTCGGGGTGAGGGGGTGTTATAAAGTGGGCCCTGATGTAGGAGGGATTAGGCCTCATCTTCATTGGGTCCTAGAACACTTTGTAATTGCTCAGTCTGCCGGTCTTAATCTTCACCTTTATTTGTAGCTATGGCCTCCACCTGCTTGCACGTGTCACGTTTGATCTGCCATCATCCTTCAGGCATTACTGTGCCTTGCGAAAGTTTTCGGCCCCCTTGAACTTTTTAACCTTTTGCCACATTTCAGGCTTCAAACATAAAGATATAAAACTTAATTTTTTTTGTGAAGAATAAACAACAAGTGGGACACAATTGTGAAGTGGAACGAAATTTATTGGATATTTGAAACTTTTGTAAAAAATAAAAAACTGAAAAGTGGGTGTGAAATTTTATTCAGCCCCTTTACTTTCAGTGCAGCAAACTTTCTCCAGAAGTTCTGTAAGGATCTCTGAATTTTCCAATGCTGTCCTAAATGACTGATGATGATATATATAATCAAGTCTCCGTATAAATGCACCTGCTCTGTGATAGTCTCAGGGTTCTGTTTAAAGCGCAGAGAGCATCATGAAGACCAAGGAACACACCAAGCAGGTGCGTGATACTGTTGTGGAGAAGTTTAAAGCCGGATTTGGATACAAAAAGATTTCCAAAACTTTAAACATCCCAAGGAGCACTGTGCAAGCGATCATATTGAAATGGAGGGCGTATCAGACCAGTGCAAATCTACCAAGACCCGGTCGTCCCTCTAAACTTTCATCTTAAACAAGGAGAAGACTGATCAGAGATGCAGCCAAGAGGCCCATGATCACTCTGGATGAACTACAGAGATCTACAGCTGAGGTGGGAGAGTCTGTCCATAGGACAACAATCAGTCGTACACTGCACAAAGAAAAACATTTCTCAAAGATATCCATAAAAAGTCTTGTTTAAAGTTTGCCACAAGCCACCTGGGAGACACCAAACATGTGGAAGAAGGGGCCGCCTGGGAGACACCAAACATGTGGAAGAAGGGGCTCTGCTCAGATGAAACCAAAATCCAACTTTTTGGCCACAATGCAAAACGATATGTTTGGCGTAAAAGCAACACACAGCTCATCCCCCTGAACACCCCACCCCCACCGTCACACATGGTGGGGCAGCAGCATCATGGTTTTAGGTTTTTCTTCAGCCATAGAACCATACACCTCAAAACTGGTGATCGAAGTCTTCAGATGGGACAGAGATATACAACATTAAGACAAATACCAGGACCATTTGCAAAAAACCATGTGGAGTCTGCAAAAAGACCCGAGATGGGAAAGATTATCATTCCAATAAGACAATGATCCAACATAACAAAAGTATACAATGGAGGTTCCCAATCAACCGACTAGGTGTTCCAGACTGTCCAACACTCCAGCACCTACGAACTGCTGCACAAAGTCCATCCAACACTGGTCAGGAAAACGCTCATCCAACCTACTGAGCTCAGCTGTCACAAACGCTCTCATCCAACCTCACTGAGCTCCAGCTGTTCACAAACGCTCTCCATCAACCTCACTGAGCTCCAGCTGCTACTCACAAACGCTCTCCATCCAACCTCACTGAGCTCCAGCTGTCACAAACGCTCTCCATCCAACCTCACTGAGCTCCAGGCGTTCACAAACGCTCATCCATCAAACCTCACTGAGCTCCAGCTGTCACAAACGCTCTCCATCCAACCTCACTGAGCTCCAGCTGTTCACAAACGCTCTCCATCCAACCTCACTGAGCTCCAGCTGGACAAACGCTCCATTCAACCCACTGGCTTCAGCTGTTCACAAACGCTCTCAATCCAACCTCAAAAGTCAGCTGCCAACCTCACAACGCACTATCCTGTCCAGTATACTCATGAGCTCAGCTGGTTAACGCTCCCACAAGAATTTCGTCTCCATGCAAACTGTAGAGAATACCAGCAATTGCAGCTGGAATCGCAGCAAAAGGTGGCACTACAAAGTATTAACTTGAGGGGGCCGAATAATTTTGCACGCTCCACTTTTCAGTTTTTTATTTTTTACAAAAGTTTAAAATATCTAATACATTTCGTTCCACTTGTTGATTCTTCACAAAAAAATTACAAATGTATATATCTTTATGTTTGACTCCTGAAATGTGGCAAAAGGTTGAAAAGTTCAAGGGGCCGAATACTTTCGCAAGGCACTGTATATACTGTTAAGCTATGTCTACACAGCTCTGGATTTTGGTCGGTTTTTCAGCGGATTCAGTATTGTAAATCTGTCGAAAATCCGACTGTACCCAGTGCTGTGTAGCCCTCAATAGAAAATTCGTGTTGTAGTCTACACAGTACAAATTTTTTAATGAGGGTTTCCAAAACCATAAACCTTCTGGTGGAATATAGAACATGTTGTATAGTCCGTCGGACCACCGTCAGATTCCCGTGTAGCCTGCATGCTGAGCTGCCAGAAATATAAAATCTGACTGCGTTTTTAATGGCGGGGCGGCGCCCCAACTTACAGTATGGACAACACCTTGTCCGAGACACCCCATATGTTCAGTTTATCTTTAACCCTGAACTGGTTACTGTGACCTACTGAAGAATAGGAGAGCACTTCTCCTTTGTGAAACGTGTCTAGGTCTTGGTTTATATATATGTTTCATTTTCTAGTCCTCTCACTCCCTTTAGGAGCTCTAGGGACAAGTGAGGGGTTTGTTTAGGGTTTATTTGCGGGGTCGCTCTCTTCAGAGCGGGTGCTCCACTAAGGGCGAGGTTTAGGTTCAAGGAGTTAGGGATAGTATAGTGTTATTACTTATTTCTATATTCCTAACTATACTGTGATTGTACCTGATTACTGGACTCGCCCAGGTGATTCTATATACACTGCTACTGGGTGGTTTTGAGTATATTAAGAGTGTTGACTAGATAGTATGCTCTATTTCTACTGAATAATATTTTAATGGTTATATTAAAGGCTATGTTTTAAAGTTTTTTTTTTGGTAGTTTGTGATATATATAGTATTTCCCATATATTCTATTTACTAGTATTGTTTGTAGTTGTTGTGATCAATTTTAGACATGGCAGATTTATAGCAGTTTTTTGGTATGGATTTCACATTGAAAATCTGCAACACATTACAGTACAATGTAATGTAATGTATTCATTTATATAGCGCTAACATATTTTCGCAGCCTGTACAAAGACTGTCAGCACTTGATCCCTGTCCCCACAGTCTAAATTCTAGATTAATCAATTTGTTTTTGGAGTGTCGAAGGAAACTGGAGTACCCAGAGGAAACCATTGCAAATGATATGGTGGGCATTATTTCAGTTGGCTACTTGTGCAAGGTGCGCTCATGCCAGATCCTCTATAGAGTAACACTCGCTTTTGGCAACTTTCCTCCTAACCAGAACTGGAATTTGCCTAAGGCAAATAAGAAATATACCATTGCTCCTCTATGGAAAATTCAGCCCTCTCCGTGCCTCCCCTTCCTGCCTGGAATTAACTGGTGCCCTGGGTTGGCACCTACCTTCACATACAAAAACAAATATACAACTAAATAGGCTCACCCCACTTCTCAGCTGGATAGTTCTTGCAGTCCCAAGTAAATGTCCTTAGTGAGCAGTCGCACAGGTCCCAGGGTCACAGCTTCCAAGCCTCCAGAAGCTCCAAGATATATGAATAATATATACCAGCATATACTAAAGGACGTTTTCTGTATTGGAAAATTCTGTACATACAGGTGATGCAGTAAAACAGGAAGGTAAACACAGACATTATGGAAAGAACTCAGTCCATGGTCACAGCATACTACCTTCACCTACATGTCATCCTGGGTCTCCTCTTGACTAACCAGACCTTCTGATTTTAAAGGGCTGCTCCTGTGGTGAACCAGTGCAGCAGGGGGAGCAGAAGAGAGGGCCAGAGGCAGCCCTTGGGGTAAAAAGGCTATTACTCTGGTCACGGTGACGAACGCTCTATCAACCACACCTCTCACGCTCAACCATCACCCATCACCATTTAAGATGGGGTAGACGATTGCACTGTAGACGATTGTGGTGGTTGTTTCCCCGGGGCACACTCTGTAGGTGATCTCTCCCTCGACTGCCCGCATGTTAGATGGTGTGCAAGGTGCTCTTGATGTACAGTGCAGAAATAAGCAGGCAGGAGACACAGGGTCAGCAGTTGCAAATCATCTCAGGCCTCTTTACTTCAACCTGGCAAGATGTTACAGCACATGCCAGTGGGTCTCCTTCACGATAGAACTCCTTTCTTCCAGTTGCAGCCACTCTGAAGACCGAGGCAGGGCGATGTTCCTAAACCCACTCCCTAGCTTAGCTAACTCTTTCTGTTGCCACTCCCATGCAACCAGGAAAGAGAAGGTTAAAGTAGACCGCCGCCGATGAAGACACTAAGACCCCAAAGGTGGATATCAGTAGTAGAAACTCACTAACTCCAGTAGAGAGAGTTCCCCCGAAGAGAGACTAGTCCCCATTGGTGAGAGAGACCCAGAACATTAAATGTACCTATCTTATAAAACTTTCTAAACTACCCCCACCCTGTGTTATCATGGTTAATCCCGCCAAAGCCTTGAGTGACTGCATCTGGTTACATTTCTGCAAAACATCATGACTATACACAATTCACAGACATGCTCAGAAGCTGTGGCTGAACATAGGGGTGGAACAAGGGGTCATTTCTAGAACTTTCTTAGTAAAATAATAGCAGAAAACAGTGCAATTATTAATAAACATTTTTAACCTTTAGTAGTATACCGTACCACCTACTACTTTATATGATACTCCCATCTCACACAGTGATAGAATATCAATATTATATACCATCAATGTGTGATAGGAGGTGAAACCCACACCTATCCTGGATATGGAGCAACAGAAAGCCTCTGTTCAGAACGGAGAGGAGGTTGCACTATTGTGGTTGTACACTATTGCCCAATCTGTTCTATGGCAGTTCCAAGTACAGGTAAACACAGCCCTCACGTCTACTCAGAACAGAATGAAGAGTTGTGCGCAAGAGCTATCAACTCTTTGTTCTGAACAGACGCGTTCGAGATCTGTTTCTCCGATGTGGATCCCAGAGATGAGACCCAGACTTACAGCATACAGATAAAATATCCTATTGCTATGCCATCAATGTGTGAAATGGGAGAGCCCCTTTCAGGGCAGAATACCTTCATTAGGTATTCTAAAAGGATTTTATTTTTACCAGACAGCACTTTTTAGAATCTAAAATGGTTAAAGGGAATGTGCCATCAAAAAAATGAGTCATTATATAACTCCCGTTTTTATGTTAAACACATTTTTAGGAATGTTTTATTTTTTTTATTTTTTATATCACTTTCACTATTTTGTAATAATCCTTAAGTCCTGCAGTTTTATCTTTGGCCACTAGGCCTTGTTTGCACTGCTTTAACAGCAGTCAGAGAGATGCTTTACAGTAGCTTAATGCACATAGGAGCCTTAAGACTCAGTCCAATTCACTTCTGTAGGAGAGTTTTCTAGTCATGCTTTGTGACCTGGGAAGAAGTCACTGTGCAGGGAGGTGAAAGGGTGAACTGCGTCTATCTCCTCTTGTGAATCCTGTGTTATCTATACACACTGGCGTCTCCTTTCAGTTTGACCCTCTTTGTGCTGATAATGAGCAGACAACTGAGAATCTTTCTGTATAGAAAAGTAAGTGTCAGACTATTATAAGGCTTAGTGGGCAAAGTGAAAACTGCAGGTCTTATGAATTATTAAAAAAAAAATTGAAAGTGATATGGAAAATTAAAAAGAAATGTAACCGAAAATATTTAAAAAATGTGTTTAACATAAAAATGTGAGTTCAACAATAAATCATTTTTGATGACACATTCCCTTTAAGACAGAAAAACAGGAGGCTTCCATAATGATCATCTGTAGATATTAACCTACAGTTAAGAGTACAGCAACGTCCTAGTTATTAAGATGTGGTGGCCTTGTGCTGGAGGTGGTGGAACATCACGGTCTTGGGTGCTGAATTCACATTTCCAGAGAGGAAATTCTCATGTTTACACTGAAGTTATTCAAATAGACAAGGGTAATTTGCTCAGCCTTTCATTTTAAAGAGGATGTTAAAGAAGGTAGAGGAGTGTAAAATTGAGGATAATGTTACTTGCACTTGTTAAACATTTTGAACATAATCTAATTTGGCAGCATGAAAAGAAATGACTGCATTAAATGATACATCTATATAAATGAAGACATGGAGCGCCGCTAAGGGTTATCAGGATGGAGTGCATTCAGCCATCGCCGCTAGATTTATGTTGGCAGCAAACGGTTTGGCTTATAAAAACGAACGGTTTCTGATTACACAATATTCAGTTGCAAGATTTTAAAATACGTACATGAAATTATTGTTAAGACTAATTAACTTGAATGAAACATAATGCTGGACTATTTCTTATCCTAACAGAAGTTGACCATGATTAAAAATGTGATTCTTCTTAAGAAACGGCACCACTCTTGTCTATGGGCTGTTTCTAGTATTGCATTTGAGACCCATTTACTGGAATATCTACAATAGTGGACATGGCCCGTGAACAAGAGTGATTTACTTTATTGGATAAAATCAAAACCATTTTGGCAAATTTCTAATGGTCACTCTTTTTAAAAGGAAATTTGCCTTGTAGACAGATAATACTCTTTCAGGCTCACACTTTCTGGTTCGGCTGTGGGTGGGTCTAAAGCAGTGATTGACATATCAGTTTTGCTATTCCTAGCTGAGCCTATTAGGCTATGTCCACACAGCATGGTACTTTCAACGGTTTTTCAGATGGTTTGCGGTCTTAGAAATGGTCTGAAAACCGATATGCGACTTTTATAGAAAATCCATTCCGCAGTCCCCACTCAACGGATTTTCCGCCAGACGTTTTTTGACACCATTGGCGTAACATAAAACTTAGCACATGTTCATTCTCCCCCCCCCAGTTTTCGAGCAGAACATGAACATGTGAATGCGAAGGGGGAGGGCTTGACTCCGCAAACCACTGACAAATGCCGCCCCCCTACATGTCTTTGCCGTGGGAACGCACCCTTACAGTTATAGGACTGCTAGAGGTTTTGAAACTGTAGTGCACAAAGCTACAGAGCTTGAAAGGGTTAAAGCTTGTCAGTAAGTATGGTAAACAAGCTCCTTCATAAGGAACACAACAGGGAGTGAATCATCATCCTGACCACCGCTTAAAGGTATCCTATCACCTCCAGAGAAGTAATAGAAGACCAAAATATAAACACTTTCTTAAATTTGTTTAATTAGGGAAATGAAAGCATTTCACCTGTAATTCAGTTGTTACGAAAAGTGCAGACCATTTAAGACCAATCTGAAGTAGGACCAAGTCAGCTCCTGACAGCATGATTGATCACTATGTTGACAGCTCTGTGAAACTTCCTGCTTCTGAAATGGGAATGTCAACTGTGCAGGGGGGAGCCTGTAAATCTGTACCATCTGTACACTGATCATGCTGGGTGTTACTACATTAGCAGCAGTGTAATATGGATGCCTGTGTGTTATGGAGGAGAAGGCTGGAAGCAACATGTAAACCCTATCAGACATATGTCCTCAGTGTGCTGTGTCTGCTGTAGTGTCTGTAGTGAGAGACTCAGATTAACCCTGTACAAGCAGCTATGTCCACAGCTCCCCCTGTACAGTTGGTATCTCCCACAGAAGGGATCATGCCAGATTGTGATCTCTGCCTGACAAAATGAAAGTAAAACCTGTTTTCCTGAAATACTGAGGGAAATCATTTGATGTGCTAATGACATGTATTTGAAAAAAGTCTTATAATTACATCTGCTATAAATTTTTGTGTGTTGGGGATAGATCCTCTTTAAACCTGTAAGAACAAAGAGAGGTGGCTGGTAACTAGGGAAGCTTGTGTGCAAAAGCAGGGGGAAAAGATCCGATTTCTTTAAGGAATAACAAAGAACAGCACAACACAAAGTTATAAGAGAAGACGCTCCTAAATTCTTAGGTCACGGAACACAAGATATGTCAGGAGCTGTCTCTTTAACCCCTTAAGCCGAACGCCTGAAAAGTAGTTAATGACCAGAACATTTTTTGAGTTTTTGCCTCCTTGCGTTTCAACCGTCGTAACTTTTTAATTTTTTCAATGACGCATTTGTATGAGGCCTCGTTTTATTCGAGACAAGTTGTATTTTATGGGGGGAATAGTTTACGTTCACTTATAAATAACTGCAGATTTTTTTTTCACTCTTTTTTGTTTTTTTACCAAATTTTTTACACCATTCGCATTTCACAATTAATAATTTGTTAGATTAATTCCACAGGTTATTACGGTCTAACATGTTTAGGTTTTTTTTGTGTGTGTAATGTATGCATTTATTTTTTATTAAATATTTTTATCTTTTTATTTTTTATTTTTTTACTTTTTTTTTTTAAATCCCATGGAGTGATAATGGTTTTACATTTTTTTTTCACACTTAGTAATGTATTAGCATATTCATAAATGCTAAGACATTATAATCTATGTCAGTTTGACACAGATAGTGATCAGGGCAGCACACAGTCAGACCTGATCACTGGCTTCTTACACAGACAGCCCTAGGGCTACTCTAGGTCCTCAGGGCTGACTGTGCAGCCGTTGAACGGGCTCTGTCGGGTCACCGGGAGCTCCAAACCCCGAAGTCTGCAGCGACGTCAAAAGACGATGGGCGGTCGTTAACCTGATCACAGGTTTATCTGTTACTTAAACCCCAAGCTGTAAATGTTGTGGAGCCTGGCAGTAAGTGTTCAATACCCATGTAGCATCCCCAAAGGAGAAAAAAAGCATTTCATAGTTCTCATTGATAACAATGGATCCTCCTTTCCTTCACATGCTTTGTGCTATCACTCTCGCCTCTGGCTAATACATGCACAGGGACCATCGTCCTAATGTAGAATTCCCTGAAATGTTAATTGAAAATACATAAAAGCCCTTAAATGCAAACCCTTGAGCTTAGAAAATCATTAGAAGAGTGAAGAAATCAGGCAATAGCTGGCTGCTTTCTATTAAAACAAGCACAACTTTTATCCATGGCCAGTGCGGTCCTGCAACCCCACCCTAATCCAGTGAATGAAATGGAGCTGCAATACCAGACGTGTAAACTGAAGCTCCTAGGCCCCAGTAAAAAATCTATGATCGGACCCTCACCTATCATGTTTATAATGATATAGTATGTAGCAATGAATGCCCAGAGGGCACCAGGGTCCAAGTACATCTGCCAACTCAGCACCTCCTACAGCTGTGTCCCTGCAGAGAGGTATGTTCTATATATAATGTACCACGCAATGTATTATGAAGGGATCTTCCAAATATATATCATATCATTTTCATTCAATTTGGCTTCTTTGACAGATAAAGCTGCTGTATACAACATTTAATCTTACCAACTGGAACAAGGATATGAAATAATGTAATTTAAGATCTAATTGTAATGAAAAAAGTGCAAGATATGTTTTCAAAATGTCATTGACTGTAATAAGGATCAATAGTAAATACTTTACGGAGGAAGTCGACTTTCAGAAATGGCCCTTAAACCTTTTTGTTAATCCTGGCGTCATTATCAGTATGTGCTATTAGGGCCTATCTCCCTTTTCAATTATTTACACAACACATAAGCCAGTTGCCAATGCATTAGATAGAAACCAATGCAAGGAATGAAATCTAGCTTCCTAATTGCAGAGGAAAAGAAGGAAAATGCAAATGTACATCTAAATTAAAAAAAAAAAAAAAAAAAATATCTTTTTACCTTTGCTTCTCAGTATTATTCAAGGACCAGACTAGGGAGAATTTGTAGACTACTGCAGTAAAGCAGCCGATTTGTAAATGTTTAATAGGGGTTTCTCTGGCCATGAAAATGTCTCCAAACTACTAAATCCTCTAGTAAAGTCTTTAAATTTAAAGCTTTAAGGGGTTATGCTACTCTGTCTGGGAGCAGGATGTGATGGAGGGAGAGAAGCTGAGCTCTGTGACATTATATATATATATATATATATATATATATATATATATATATATATATATATATTCATATGAAAATGTTTGGGCACCCCGATTAAGCTCAATCATTGTTAGTTCTAAATATTTGGGTGTTTGCAACAGCCATTTCAATTTGATATATCTATAACTGATGGACACAGTAATATTTCCGGATTGAAATGAGGTTTATTGTACTAACACAAAATGTGCAATATGCATTAAACCAAATTTTGACTGGTGCAAAAACTTGGGTACCTTATCATTTTATTGATTTGAATACTCCTAACTACTTTCTACTGACTTTCTGAAGCACAACATTGGTTTTGTAACCTCACTAAGCTTTGAACTTCATAGCCAGGTGTATCCAATGATGAGAAAAGGTATTTAAGGTGGCCAATTGCAAGTTGTTCTCCTATTTGAATCTCCTGTGAAGAGTGGCATCATGGGCTCCTCAAAACAACTCTCAAATGATCTGAAAACAAAGATTGTTCAACATAGTTGTTCAGGGGAGGATACAAAAAGTTGTCTCAGAGATTTAACCTGTCAGTTTCCACTGTGAGGAACATAGTAAGGAAATGGAAGACCACAGGGACAGTTCTTGTTAAGCCCAGAAGTGGCAGGCCAAGATAAATATCAGAAAGGCAGAGAAGAAGAATGGTGAGAACAGTCAAGGACAATCCACAGACCACCTCCAAAGAGCTGCAGCATCATCTTGCTGCAGATGGTGTCACTGTGCATCGGTCAACAATACAGCACACTTTGCACAAGGTAAGCTGTATTGGAGTAGATGCGAAAGAAGCCGTTTCTGAAAGAACGCCACAAACAGTCGCCTGAGTATGCAAAAGCACTTTGGATAAGCCAGCTTCATTTTGGAAGAAGGTCCTGTGGACTGATAAAAACAAGATTGAGTTTTTTGGGGCATAAAAAAAGGCTTTGCATGGCGACCCAAAAAACAGCATTCCAAAAAAACACTTGCTACCCACGAAAAATTTTGGTAGGTTCCATCATGTTTTGGGGGCGTGTGGCCAAATGCCCCCCACCGGAATCTTTTAAATTTGGGGGCCCCATGGTCAACCAGAAAACACAAAAAGTTCCAAATAATTACAAGAATCAGTGATAAATTTTAAATTACCCGGGGATGGGAATTTCCCAGCAAGAAATATCCCAAACACAGCCCAAATCACTCGGCATTCATCAGAAACAACACAATGTTCTGGAATGGCCACCCAGTCCCCAACCTGAATTCATTGAACATCTGTGGATACTTTGAACGGGTTTTCCATCCCGGGGCCCAAAAAATTTTAACTAACTTAATTGTTTTTGAAAGAGGAAGGTAAAAAAAACCTTTCCCCAACCGGATCTGATTAAAAGCTACGGGAAGCGACAGGGGGCTTTTTTTGCAAAAGGAGGATCACAAATATTAATGTCACTTTTCTGTTGGGGGCCCAACTTTTTCACCGGTCAAATTTTTTTTTTAATGCAATTTTCACATTTGTGTTAGTACAATAAACCTCATTTTAAACCCCAAATATTCCCCGGGCCATCAGTTATTAGATATACAAAACGAAATGGCTGTTTCAAAAAAACCCCAAATATTTAAACAAAAAAAGATTTAAGGTTAATAGGGGTGCCCAAACTTTTTCAAAATGACTGTATATACACACACACTTGTGTGTGTGTATATAAATTGTGACGCCTTTCTTGCCCGGACCCCTCCTGGGGCCCTCCTGGGGGCAATTTAGCTCCGGGATGCCGCTTTTTTTGAAACGGAAGGGACTTAGACACCGGCTTCATTTAAAACTGGGCCCCAACCAGCTTATTTAGATATAGAAACAAAACAAAATCAAAACAGAAAACCCAGGCCTTTGGCCACTGACAAAAACTTGTTAAACAACCCCTCTAACATTACCCGGGCCTACTGTCCAGCATCACAAACAAAAACTCACCAAGCCCCTACTGGTTCCAGCTTTTCCTAACCTCTGGGGGGGAAGAGCCCTTCCCTCACTCCCTGCTGCACTGCCAGCTACAACCACGCCCCTAACAACTGAAGGCCCTTTCTTTTTTATGACGCCCGCCCCTATCCAAAACGGGCCTGGAACTGGGGTTTAAACCCCACCCCAAAGCATTGTCTACTCCCAATAAAGCCAACCCAGAACGGGGAAAAGCCAAACTACCCATATAGTTGCCAACCACTTAGGGCTGACAAAACATACAGCTGCCTCTTATCCCACCAAGGCCGGGTACCCCTTGGTGCATGTTGTATATACCACCTGGATATCCCATCTAGGGGCACCCCGGGAAACTACCTGCACCGGCCCGTCACATATAATTATAAAATTTTAAAAAATTTATATATATATATATATATATAAAAATTTAATAAATAAAATATTAACACACCCCCACCATATAATAACACAACACCCACACACCACAATTATATATATATATATATACCCACACACACACACATATAGTAATAGATACACACCCACACACACACACAAAATATAAATATATACACACACACACACACATATATAATAAACACACACACACATAATATATACCACACACACACACACACATATAAAAACACACACACACAAATATATATATACACACACAAATATATAAATACACACCCACACACACACACACACACATAATAATTACACACACAAATAATATATACACACACATATATATTTTAAATACACACCACACATAATATATATATATAATACCACACACATATATATAAATAATATAAAATTAATTACACACACACAATAATATACACACCTAAATATAATATATAATACACACACACACACAAATATATATATATACACAAACAAACATATATACACCACACAAAATATATAATATATACACACACACACACACTATATATACACACACACACACCACAAAAAAAATACACACACACACCCCACATATAAATATACACCACACACACCACTATATAACACACCCCACATATAAAAAAATATAACACACCACAATATATATAAATAAACACACAACACACATAAAAATAACCACACCCCATATAATAATATATAAAACACACACACATAAAAATTATATATATAACAACACCCCACAAAAAATTTTATATTAAAATTTTTATAAAAACACACACACAAACACATAAATATACACACACCAACACATACATATATCCACACACACACACATATATACACACACACATACACACATATAAACACACACACATATATATATACACACACACACACACACACATAACACACACAAATAGATGTGTACATACACACACGTGTATATATATATATTTACATACACACACATATATATATACACACACACCACAATAAACGTATGTACATATATAATATAAAAATTTATATATATAATATAATATATATATATATATATACCACACACAATAAAACCACACACTTAAAAAAGGTTAGGGATACTTCGCTTTTGTTTGAAATTTCAGGATGAACAAAATATCTTGACATTTTTAAATGAAGGAAATGAGACCATCTCTTTACTTTAGATGCACATGTCCAACTGTTCAGTGTTTCAGTACTTTTTGCACAACTTGCTGAATTGCAGAATTCCCGACAGGTGTTTAAATCCCAATTCAAATTGATCCCCTAAATGTATTGGGTGATTCATGAATCAAACAGTCGTCCTCATTATGCTGTTCACATTTCAACATCAAGAGACCAAAACAACATCTTACAACTGATCAACAGTACCTCCCCATTGCGAGGCTTCAAGCAGGATGATCTCAGACGGAAGTGGCCACTGAGCATAGAGTGTCACAGAGTGTCATCAGCAGGTTGCAACAGAGATAGAGAGAGACTGGAAGAGTTACAAAGAGGCAAAGAAATGGCTGTTTTTTGGCTCCATCACACACTGATGACCACTTCATTGTAACCAACGCACTGCGGAACCAGATGATGAATGCCACACAACTCCAGGCACGTTTAATGGAGGTGAGAGGCACCAAGTGTCACGTCAGATCATTTATAACTGTTTACGTCAGCGTGGTCTGTGTGCTAGATGACCAGCAAGGGTACCTGACCGGTAGCGGACTTGGCTGATGCATAGTGCTCTCCTTGATGTCTCCAGCATCAGTGGCGGCCATCATTTCTGTTCACAGTGAATTGACTTTTATCACGGAACAGCACTGATGACCACTGGTTCCTTGTCCAGCGTAGATGCTCCCTGGCCCAGACGATGATGCCTGTGCCTGGTGGTGTGGTCAGGTACCCTTACTGGTCATCTAGCACACAGACCACGCTGATGAAACCGGTTACAAGTGGTCTGTGGAAACTTTTTGTGAGTAGTGTATAATATATTTATTTTGAAGCAGAAAAAGAAAGTGAAAGTCACGCTTACCCCACCCACATACATTGATTGACAGTTTGCTCTGTACACAAACTAATATAGGGAAAGCTGTCAATCACTGTATGTGATTAGGGTCAGCAGGACTTTCACTGTCTCTTAAAGGGGTTTTCCCATGAATAAATATGCATTGCACAGGTCGCATTGCTCTAGTTATGAGCCAACCATGCATGAGATTAAGGAGGATGGCAATTGCGGCCGTAATCTACATTCACTCGTATGGGAGCTCCCGGATATAGCAGAGCACACTCACTTATCTATATTCGGAAAGTCCATAGAAGTGAATGGGGAGGCTGGCTCCAAGCGCCGTCCTCCTCATTCCATGTACGGTTGGCTCATAGCTAGATGCTAGCGACCAGTGCAGCCCATTTTACTTCGTGGTAAAACCCCTTTAAGTAGTCTTATTAGGATTTTCTCTGCTTTTGTACTCAGAAATCCTGATTCAAATCATATAACCTTGTATATCACAGAGCTCAGCTCCTCTCCTCTATCATATAACCCTATATATCACAGAGCTCCGCTTCTCTCCTTTACCATATAACCCTATATATCACAGAGCTCAGCTCCTCTCCCTCTATCATATAACACTATATATCACAGAGCTCAGCTCCTCTCCCTCTATCATATAACCAGGCCCGGACTGCAAATGATATGGTACAAGTCATATGAAGACATATGGTGGTAATTGCATCCACATGGCTATGGTCCGATTCTTCTGCAGATATATCCACTAGTAAACCAGCCTTACTCTAAAAAAACACCCGACTGCTTGCACCAAAGAACTTTCGGGGAATATATAACAATGCAAAAAGGGACAATTTGTCCTTAGGATTAAGAGTAAAAAGGCGCTTGGGATATTCTTAATGCCAAAAAATGATAACTTGGACTATATATATATGTCCACTATTTATTGGCAAAAATAAATTAAAAGTAAATAACAAATAAAAAATACTCAACGCGTTTCGCCCACTGTCATCGCGTGCTTCCTTCATTTACTCCTGAGGAAGCACGCGATGACAGCGGCAAAAAGTGTTGAGTATTTTTATTACAGTAATCCATATTTCTCATAGGGTTAGTTCTCATTATGCCTCCTCTACCCCGATCGTATTGTACGCGCGGGGAGATAAGTGACATGACAATTACTTGCGGCGAATATGCGCCGAGAGTAATGACTGTCAATGGGGCTGACGGCCCCCTGCACCGCGGGAATACGCGGTTGCAGGGGGGCCGTCAGCCCCATTGACAGTCATTACTCACGGCGCATATTCGCCGCAAGTAATTGTCATGTCACTTATCTCCCCGCGCGTACAATACGATCGGGGAGAGGATATTAGCGCGACTCACAAATCACCCAGCGTAATTGCAGCCATACTGTATGCACCGCAATTACGCCGTGTGAACTTAGCCTTAGGCATAGTATAGCAGGTTATGTTCACACGGCGTAATTGGGGCGCGCCAAAATTACCCCATGTGAACATACCCTTAGGGTCCTCGGTTACCCACTGTCTAACCCCAGCAATCAGACATTGGCGTGTGTATCGGTGGTACCCATCCTATTCTTTTAGAAAATCAATCAAAAAATGAAAAGCTTACTTGGTATGCCATATCCTTTCAAAAGATCCTTACTAAAAGGGTTAATTAATGATTTAACTTTTTTCACAATGATTTTTTTTGCACTTTTTTTCAGATACACTTAGAAAATGTTCTACCATAAAAGAATATTGGAAAGACAATTAAGTTTAGTTCACATTTTAGAATCCAGGGTTCATTGTTGAAATAAGGATGTTTTTAGTCCCATTACGGGAAAGTAGAGTAATATTATTCTGTGAGGTTCCAAGAAAGGTGTTAACATAAAGACTTTTCTTGGAGTGAAACACTGAACGAGATGCTTTCCTAGTTAAATAAACTGTATTAAGCTCAGAACAGGCCCTGCCTAAGAGTGGCAGGCGACCAAATGCCTCCTCAGTATTCTTCCCTGTATACTAAGATCCAGAAGAACGCTCCACATTAGAAAGAGATTGGGTTTATTATGCAGTTGGCTGATATTCAGCTGTAGAAATCATGCACGTTTTATGTGTGTCGATAAAAGCAATACAGGAAATCAATTCCATATTAGAATTCTGAAAATGCAAGAAACTGAACATTTGGTCAAAATTATATTCAATGAAAAGGAACAGATTCTAGAATAGTTAAAACACAAAAAGCACAAACAGATGAATACATGCACTTTATCTCTGGTATCTATGGGCGCATGTATGATCTAGGCACATAGGGCGACATGTATGTATGGGGCTGCGGCAGAAGTCTGGGGTCCTTTCAGCGCAAAAACTGGAGCAGCCACTTTTCTCGAGATTTATAATCAGGCGCACTCCAAAATTAGGCGCAATATGCGGCACTTTGTAATGTGTCTGAGATCGGGGGTGTTCTGGGAGCGTGTCGCACTACAACTGTATGATTCTACACATTTATGACTGGAGAACTGCAAAACCAGGCGCATTACTGCTGGATCAGGTAGACCAAGGTGGTTTACCTGAGCCTGATTTGTCGTTTTGGAGCTAGAAAGTGCTAAATCTATGACCCGCAGAAGAACAGGTTAATAGATTCAGGCACATTCTATGCTCCTAATGCATGCAAAAAAAAGAATAGCGTCTGGGCACCAAAATACATACATGTCGCCAAGAGAGGCCAGTTCTAAATAGCTTCAAAGCAGTGTAGAATGTATGAACCTGTTTTACTGCGGGTCATATTTTTGGCGCTTTCTAGTTCCAGTATGACCGCTCAGGCTCAGGTAAACCCCTTGTAACTTGCTCTGTCTGTTCCAGCAGTAATGCACCTAGTTTTGCCGTCCTACAGTCATAAATGTGTAGAATCATACGGTTGTGGAGCGACGCCTCCAGAACGCCCCCCAATCTCAAAGTGCCATAGGGGGCCGCTAAATGTGCCTACTTTTGGAATGCAATCGATCCAGCAGCTTCTGTATGCCGCAGACATATGCTTTTTTAATGGACTGCCAATAAAATTATGGAGTTTTAACCTTTCTATTGGAAGTGATGGATCGATTGCTATCTTCTGGATTTGTTTGCCGTGACCGGGCGGATCTGTGCACATCCATCTGGGGTTGTGGTGAGCTGGCTTGCTTGTTATATGTGTATATCTAGAGAACAGGACTGCGACAGTTTTTGGGCTGAAGGGACACCAGAATACTTGTGGAGCCTCGTACATACATGTTGTCCTATGTGTCTAGAATCATAACAACCTAAAAGCTATATGTAGGCCTCCCACCTCGAGGGCCTGCTTTACATGGGCGCAGGAGGTTTTGTTTCTCCGTCAGGAATTAAAACAATGGACACTGTAGTGGAAACCCAATGGACTCCATTGTAATCATTGGGATCGGTCAGGCCTCATTGGTGTCTGCTGTAAAATGGGTCTGGTTCCACCTCTGCAATGGAGCATCAAAATGGAACCTCCAATGCAAATGTAAACCAGGCTCAACTTTAAAGGGGTTTTATCGGTTGAAGTGTTCGTGCTCTTCAGCCAATTCTATGAGATTGAACTTGAAATCTCTCCTCTCAGCAGGCTGTCTCTCCTGTCAGGAGGTGTGTCTCTCCTCTCAGCAGGCGTGCCTCACTGAAGAGCTGTGACATCATCATTCTGTGTGAAGCAGAGGAAGGTTGTCTGGACAGCACAAATCTGCAGCCTCCTGCAGTGTTCTCTTGTGTCTGCAGAGCCTTCAGCTTCAGGCTCCTCAAGCTCCTTGCTGTGCTATAACCAGTTATACACACAGCCTGAACTGATGAAACACGTGAGGAATGCAAACTGCCCCCCTCCCCCCTCTGTTATCAGGCAGGAGGCTGTATGACTGTGCTTAATGGAGGGAACACAGGACATAAGACTGTGTTATATGAGGGGATCTATGAGTTAAACAGTCAGTAATTAGTCAGATCATTCACCTTAGAGCTGGGAGATGAGTATAGAACCAGCAGCCCTCTCACATAGCTGGTTTTACTTTCGGTTTTAACAGCTCAGAGGGGAGTAAACACAAAGGGGCAGATTTATCAAGGCAGTTGCGCCAGAATTCTGGGTCAATTTGAGGCAAAAACAAGCTTTTCGCCACATTTACTATGTGTCTTAGACAGTTTCAGACGCTTATGTGTCGTGTCCGACAAAGGGGCGTGGCTTCGTAAAAGTGGGTGTGGTTTCTCGGAAATGGGGCGTGGCTTAAATCAGACAAGAAATGCCCCAGGATGTGCGACCAAATTCTGGCGTAAAAGTAAGGCAACTTAAAGATGGTGCAAACTGAGACTAGACAGTTCTAACCTGCACCAGATTTATCAACACTATAATAAATTTGGCACATTTTAAGACTGTCTAGTCTCAGTTTACACTGTCTAAAAGTAAGACACTTTTGATAAATCTGCCCCAAAGTGTGCAGGCAGCCAATCACAGTGCAGGAGGCGTGTCCGGGGTGTTTCCTGTCTGGGGGCATATCACAACAGGCTGAATGAAATGTCAGTCAGCCAATCACAGTGCAGGGAGAGTGTCCAGGGGCGGAATCCGTCTGGGGGGTGTCCTGACGAGTCAATTACAGAAAAGGGGGCGTGTCCCGACTAGCAGCAGTAAAAATATAAAACAGATGCACAGAAAAGCTCATATCTACTATACGTAGTGACTTAGGTAATGCAACCCATTTACTAAAGTGCTTATTTTTACTGTCCCCATAATCTGAGATATGATCTTTGTAGCGAGAAAACCCCTTTAAGTTCTTGAGTCCCAATGTAAAACCTGTAACTGTGCCCTTTACAACACTTGTGTCTTTCCATGCAGCAGAGGGACCTTATGACAGCGTCAGGCTCCAGTGTCCGGTTGCTGCTGCTGCTTACTTACATTACTTATAGCTAGATCTTTGCATGCACCTATGTGAAGATGACAGACGAAGGCTGCTAAAAACAACATATGTAGTATCCATCAAGCAGTGCCACAGTCAAGTGTATATAAATAGTGAATAAAGAACACCGCTCCAGCAACCAGCACATACACTATAGTCCACTCCCAGGGGCGTAACTAGAGACGCCAGGTCCCCAAAGCAAACTCTTGGATGGGGTCCCCTCCCCCCCCCCCCCCTTGCCCACCTCCCTGACCACGACCATGTACCAGGACATGCTGTTAGATAATGTAGATAATACAAGGGGCAAATTCCTCACCATACATCTCACTATCATACTGCTACCAATCAAATCCACTATACCAAAACCAACATTACCAATAACGCTATTACATAAGGACCTGATTATACCGCCAGAACACAACCACAAATTACCACCAAATAGTGACTGAATAATACCCTACACTATTACTGATCAGTACACAAAGACCAATACTGTCTAATAATAATAAAATAGTGACTATATAGTGGTATATACCAGTGTACACAGGCTCTGCAGACTGTATATTACCTCCATACAGTGACCATATAGTGGTAGACAGCAGTGTACACAGGCTCTGCAGACATATAAGTGATTACAGTGCAGTTACATCTTGTGACTCACAGGTGACGTTTCTCTGACCAGTCGTTGACTTTCCCCTTTGTTCTGCATCCGGTCCAGTCCGCCATCTTGATGACATCTCCCGACCACTTGTCCCTGCAGATTTAGACACAAATATCTTAGAATCCTGACTTTTCCAGCACCTGCCCCCCTGGCTATATGGGGTCCATTTAGGCAGGCAGGGCTTAGATAGGATATATGGGGCCCCAAATAGGCAAGGTTTAGGTAGCCAATAGAGTGCCCATATAGGCAGGCAGGGTTTAGGTAGCTATAGGGAGCCATATAGGTAGACAGGGGTTAGGTGGGCTATAGGGGCCATATAGGTAGGGTTTAGGTAGCTAAAGGGGCCCCATATAAGTAGACAGGCAGGCTTGTGGGGGTATACAGGCAGGCATATGGGGGCTGTATAGGCAGGCAGGCATATAGGGGGCTGTATAGGCAGGCAGGCATATAGGGGGCTGTATAGGCAGGCAGGCATTATAGGGGCTGTATAGGCAGGCAGGCAGGGGGGTGCTGTATAGGCAGGCATGGAGGGCGCTCAATAGGCAGGCAGGCATATAGGGGGCTGTATAGGCAGGCAGGCATATAGGGGGCTGTATAGGCAGGCAGGCATATAGGGGGCTGTATAGGCAGGCAGGCATATAGGGGGCTGTATAGGCAGGCAGGCATATAGGGGGCTGTACAGGCAGGCAGGCATATAGGGGGCTGTACAGGCAGGCAGGCATATAGGGGGCTGTACAGGCAGGCAGGCAGGCATATAGTGGGCTGTACAGGCAGGCATATAGGGGCTGTACAGGAAGGCAGGCAGGCATATAGGGGGCTGTATAGGCAGGCAGGCGGGCATATAGGGGGCTGTATAGGCAGGCAGACGGGCATATTGGGGGCTGTATAGGCAGGCAGGCAGGCATATAGGGGGCTGTATAGGCAGGCAGACAGGCATATAGGGGGCTGTATAGGCAGGCAGACAGGCAGATAGGGGGCTGGATAGGCAGGCAGACAGGCATAGAGGGGGCTGTATAGGCAGGCAGACAGGCATATAGGGGGCTGTATAGGCAGGCAGACAGGCATATAGGGGGCTGTATAGGCAGGCAGACAGGCATATTGGGGGCTGTATAGGCAGGCAGACAGGCATATAGGGGGCTGTATAGGCAGGCAGGCATATAGGGGGCTGTATAGGCAGGCATAAAGGGGGCTGTATAGGCAGGCAGGCTGGGGGCTGTATAGGCAGGCATATATGGGCTGTATAGGCAGGCAT
Source organism: Phyllomedusa bahiana (assembly GCA_025379985.1). NCBI lineage: Eukaryota > Metazoa > Chordata > Amphibia > Anura > Hylidae > Phyllomedusa > Phyllomedusa bahiana. The sequence continues at coordinate 47,242 of JAODAL010004201.1, read as the reverse complement.
ATAGGGGGCTGTATAGGCAGGCAGGCTGGGGGCAGGTAAAATAAGAAATCCCTTACTTACCTCGGTCCACGCTCCCCCGATGCAGCCTCTGCGCTCAGCGTGGGCGGCGCGGTGATGCGACGTCACCTCGCGCGCCCACGTGACCAAGAGCGCCAGCAGGGGAAGTAGCAGGGCGGAGCGAGTGTCGCTCCGTTCTGCTACCTCCGGGCAGCACTGCCTCTGAACGCTCGGGCCGGAGGGCCCGGGCGTTCAGATGGAGTATGCGCCGGGCCCCGCAGCTCCCCGCCCGTCGCAGTGAACTGTTAAGTTCACTGCCGGCGGGCACAGGAGCGGCATTACCGGGGTAGCGGACGCGGTAACAGCTGCCCCCGGGCCCCCCTAAGCGCAGGGGCCCCGTAGCAACTGCTACCCCGGTAGTTACGTCCCTGTCCACTCCTCACCCTAAGAAGCAGCCGCCCTTCATCACAGAGCCACCCATAATCGAGTGGTTCATGTTCCAAATCATGGACTCCGGGCATGGGCCGTGTCTATGCTATACACCATCAATCATGACTACTACAAGAGTCTTAGGAGGACGCTGCTAGTGTCCTATATTTTTAACCCCTTAATGACGCGCCACTTTTCAGATTTCTGGTTTTCGTTTTTTTTCCTCTCCACCTTCTGAGATCCATAACTCTTTTAGTTTTCTTACACAACTCCCCCCAAAAAACAGCAGTTTGAAAGCTTGGATTTTTTTTCTTCCAAGGTATTCTATGTATGGGGTAAATTATGTTATATTTTAATAGATCAGACTTTTACAAATGCGGCGATACCAATTTTAATTTTTTTTTATTTGTAAAATGGCAAAAGGGGACATTTTAAATGTTTAATTTTTTTTATACTTTTAAAACTTATTTCTTATTTTTTTCACTTGTAAATGTAGTTTCCCTAGGGTACTTGACCACTAAGGGGTAGGATTGCTTGTATACTATTTTGCATTATTTATACAATGAAGAGGGGTGTACCAAGATGGTGCTCTCATTACTTCCTGGGACAGGAAGTAATGGGAGCAATAAGGCAGTAAGTGATTAAGTGGATTCGGTATTTAGAATCTGCAAAAATCTGACTGTAAATCATCCCCATAGGCCACAATAGAAAATCCAAACTGTAGTCTACACTGCTTGGATTTCAAATCTGAAAACTGGGTGAAAAAACTTAGAACATGTTCTGTAATCCGCCATATAGTATTAGAAAACTACGGCATAAAAACTGGGGCAAAAACCGATACAAAAAAATGAAAACTGAGTGTAAAATAATGGTCAGTCTCTGATTAGAATTTTGAGTATTTTATCCTCTGTCGTGTGGATGTAACCCAACATGGCCGCTACAGAAGCCTTCATTTTGCTTCTGACTGCAATAGCAATCACTCAGTGACATTAAGGTAAAGAAATGGTGTTCAGCTGCGGCTTTTAAAGGATTTATCAGCAAGGATCAGAGCTGGCTACGATCCCTGCTGTTAAAGGTGGGTGTCAGCTATGGCTATGTTCACATGGCATAATTGCAGGGTGTAATTACGCCCCGCAATTACGCCGGGACTTCGGGAGCTCGCGACGACTCCCGCGGCGCTGGGGGGGGGGGGGGGGTGTCAGCCCGCCGGCCCCATAGACACTCATTACTAGCGGTGCGTATTGACCGCTAGTAATTGACATGTCACTTATCTCCCCCCGCGGCGTATTGTATGAGTGGGGAGAGGAGACGTAATCCATAGTTCTCTATGAGAACTGTGGATTACCGTAATTATTGGGATGTATCTCGGCCCATATTGAGCGCAGTACGGCGCGAAATATGGGCCGAAATACGTCCCATTTTCACCCATGTGAACATAGCCTATATGTAACAGCCAGCACCCACCGCGTATGGAGCGTGGTCAGCGAGTGAGCCCGTTCCATACTCCCTTTCCGCAGTGTAAACTTAGGCTATGTTCACACAGGCGCCCATTTCGCGTCGTATTTGCGCTCTAATACGAGCGAGATGTGTGCCGAAATTACGATAATCCATAGTTCTCATAGAGAACTATGGATTACGCCTCCTGTCCCTGCTCGTACAATACAATCATATTGTTCGCCCAGGGAGATAAGTGACATGTCAATTACTTGCGCCAAATACGCGCCGCGAGTAATGAATGTCAATGGGGCCGACGGGCTGCCGGACCCCCCGGGCTGCGGGAGTACATGCTTATCAGCGCAACTCCCAAAGCACCCGGCGTAATTGCGGCCCTACTGTACGCGCCGCAATTACGCCGGGTGAGAATAGCCTTACGACACAGGGCAGGAAAGGGTTAAAAGAAGCCAGTCAGTTCTCTCTTCTTTTAGCATATACTTGTATTCCCCAAAAAAATAAGTGTTGGAGTAGATTTTCATACAGTTCTTCGCTGCAATGTTCCTCTGCTGCTACTCACAAAATTTAAAAGGGAAATTTAAAATTAGGCTTTACCATTTTTTTTGTAAAAATTTGAGTCTCTACACAGTCTGACACTATTAGCACTGATCAGACCATGTCAGAACGCGTTAGGACATGCGTTAAGGAAAATGGTAACACCTAGTTGCCAATTTATTCAAACATTCTCAGGAAGAATAAAAAAAAGAAACTAGATAATACAGTTCTGAGAATAATTTACTGATTTCAATCCTGGAGACATGTCAGGTCCTCTTTGTGGAATTGACCTCTTGGAATGTGTGTTATAGGAGGGAGCAATGCATATATTATAGGACATGTTGGAAGGTCCCCCAGTTTCTAAAATATAAGTTCTTCAGAGTATCACTCCCCTCAGGCAGCTATCAATAGCCTCCTATAGCTTGCCGTCTCATCATCAACACCAGAACCCCACACACTACAATACTGTAAACTCAATAAATTATCAAAAAAATGGGGCACATTTCCTTCAAGAATCTTGCGGTCGTCCACAGTAAAAGACAGAATATATGTTGACAGCAGGATTGCAGCAAACATTTCTCAGAATAAAAATCTATTCCATATATGTAGAGAGATGTTACTTCTGCTTTTAAGAAAGACCTGTGAAATCTCCTGTCGTGTTATTGTAAATCCTTTTATTTCCTGTGAAATAACAATTCTGTGTCATCTTCTCTCATAAGTGTGTTGTTCCTCTGTTTTTCCTCCTAGAAATGTATTACTGAATCTGTCAAATGGGTGTTACCATTGAGGCTTTTAAAGGGGCGTGTCCTGCACACACTGACTGGACAATGTCAGACTGTGCAGGGACACCTCCACAATTGGTAACACCCATCTGACAGATTCAGTCATACATTTCTAGGAGGAATAATAGAAAAACAGCACAGCACAGTGTTATAAGAGAAGATGTTCCAGAATTGTTATTTCACAGGACCAAGGATTTACTAACACAGACATGTATGGAACAATCACATGTACTCATTAAATTAATGAAGAAAGTTGGTCTCTAGAAGCACAATCATTAGGCAACTCCACCCACTGGACTCCTAAGCCCCCAAAAAATAAACTACAAGCTCTACCGAATCTTTTGCCACAAAATGATACATCAATCTGTCTTTAACAAGGTGCAGGGAGATCAGACTGCTTGTGACAGGTTCCTTTACAGGAAATGAGGCTTATGTATGAAAACTGGCTAGCAGGAAGACTGTCTTTGTTGCCCATAGCAACCAATCAGAGCTCATAGAAACCAATCAGAGCTTAGCTTTCATTTCAAATAGGGTTCTGGAAAAATAAAAGCTGAGCTCTGATTGGTTGCTCTTAGCTCTAATTGTGTCATAAAAAATAGCCTTATGTTATTAAAATCTCAGATGTTCTGAGGAATTGTTGGTACTTTTAGTTTTAATACATCATTGTTTTAATGTCTTTTAAGCATTATAATAGTGTGATGCTTCCTGTTCTGTAGAGATAACTTCTTAGCAGTCATCCCATTATCATTAGGCCATGTTCACACGGCTTAAAATGGGCCGTATTTCGGTCCATAATTACGCGCCGGAGTGCGCCAATTACGGGCCGAAAACGGTCCATTCATACGGTAATTCACAGTTCTCAAAAGAACTATGGATACGTCTCCTCTCCCCGCCCGGCGAATCGCCCGGGCGGGGAGATAATTTACATTGGTGAATTACTAGCGGCGTGTACCCCTGCTGGCAATTTAAGTCAATGGGCCGGCGAAGTGCCCGGGCCCCCCGCTCACTCCCCCGCTCCTGCCCCGCCCCCGTCCACACGGCGTAATTGGGGGGCGTAATTACGTCCCGCAATTAAGCCGTGTGAACATAGCCTTACAGACAAGATTGCAATAACTGCCCACTTCTATGCATAAATAACACAGAATCCATCGTTCACAGGGGCGTAGCTAAAGGGGGTGTAGAGGTAGCAGTCGCTAACGGGCCCTGCAGCCTGAGGGGGCCCAAAAGCCTTTCTGCCACATAAGGAGATACCAGAATTGTAAATGGCACATGGTAGCTGGGGGGCCCCATTTCACTTTTTGCACTAGGGCCCCAGAGCTTCAAGTTACGCCTCTGATCATTCACAATATAAGATGGTCACAGCTGAGCTCCACCCTTTCCCTACGCACATCACAGGGCATGCCCTCAACATTCTCTCATAGAAATCCATGAGTCATCTCCTGTTCACAGGCTGCTATGGTGCATGGAGAAAGTGTATCTTTAAATGCTGTTACAAGCAGCTGAAACAAGAAGGCCTCCCCTGTATTCATGTGCAAAAAACAGACTAAAAAAAAAAAAAAAATTCTCAAATCAGAAAAAAAAAATCTCTCTATCTGGTCTTAGTAAAAAATCTTTATTGGTTATACATTCCTTTTAAAGAGCTTACTTTGGGTACTGCTTCCCATGAAATTGCCTCTGGCCTGTATGCATAGATGAGTGTTTTGTCTGATGTATTGAGAGCCCCATTAGGACTGCTGAGGGTGAATACATTCTGCCACACACGAATCAGTGAGTCATTTGGTAAATTTGTTGTTGTTGCATAGCAGAAAATGTCACAGCTGAAAGTGCATATTTATAAAACACTTGTGACATTTTAAGCGGCGCCAACGGCATAAGAGCTAATATCTTTAAAATGTGCATCGTTTTATCTTAGTGTAGACCTGGTGTAGGAAATCTAAACTAGTCATAGATGTCAAGACATTTTGTTATAAATCTAACATAAATCTTAACTATCAATTATCATTGCAAGAAATATAGAAAATGCAAGAAACAGAAGCACCAATATCAATACATGGACCAGTGGGCAGAGACCAAGCCCCACTTAGCTTATGGTGGGCACTGGCTATCTGGGTAAACATGTATTATACTTGCAAAACCAAGAGTGGAGTAGACAGGAAGCACACTGATTTTGTCTTCTAAAAGCCAATATACATTTGGAATTGGCCCTGGTACTATAAGGCTCAGTCTACACAGCACTGGACAAAAAAATTCAGCGAAAACCAAACCCTAAAACCACTCAAAAAACTTAGGTTTTTGTCCAATGCATTTCAAAAAACAACCGATTTTTGGTGCATTTTTTTTTTTTTTTTTTTCAGAAATACAAAGAATTAAAATGTCTGGCGTTTTACATATTTGCAATACCACATTTTCTGCCCTGCTCTGGCTTTTTTTTCCCAACATGTTTAAAAAAACAACCTAGAGCAGAAATGAGCTGAAAAGAAACGTTCCGTGGAGACTACAGAACATTTTTACTATTGAGGTCTATGGGACCGGTTTTCAGTCGTTTTCTTCAGCAGTTTTAGAAAACGCTGAACAAACAACTGAAAACGTGTGCAGTGGAGACATAGCCTAATAAGCGTTAGGGTATGTTCACACGGCTGAATTTGACTATGTTTTGGGAGCGGTTTTCGGAGCGTTTCTGCTCTCAATAGAACATCAAAAATATTACAGCGCGTATAGTACCGTGTGAACATACGCTAATAGTAGACAAACTACGCACCTTTTATAGACTGGCTCCTTACATACTGATCACTAACTGCACCTCTAGTGGAGCACATTTGGGCCCCCTTACCTGCTGGACTCCAATGCGGGTGTTATACCTGTTACCCTTGTAGTTTTACTCTATAGGCCCATGCTTACATTAGCTATTTTTATTCAGTGTCAGGGACCTAGCGTACAACAATAGGGTGTGAAAACAGGACTTGGGAAGCATATAATACTTTCCCTGACCCATCATAACATGCAATAGACACAGTGGAGAAGATCTACGAAGAGTGTTTCTTAGTTGACACAGCTGTTTTGTCAGTCAGTTCAGGAAAGATGAGGTCATGCATTTTACAACACATGGAGAGCATTTTTGGAAGCTTAATCTCTCCTTTAATGTCTGTGAATATTGCCATCAGCGAGCCAACGTGCAATAAAATTCATCTATTAATGCAATGAATTCTAAATCAGAACCACTGGCATGATACAGTGTTGTAGGTACAGAAGGTTACGATTTACTTGATATTGTCTCACCATCTCAGAATCCCATTAGATCAGCATCTTTCAAAGACAAACCTGCACAATTATATAGGGACACGAATACCAAGAAGATGGAAATCGGCCTAAGATTACTCATAACTAGTGTTGCGAGAGCCCTTTTGTGTGCACTTAGTCCAAACCCATTTTTTTCTCTAACCTTATCCCTATCTGTAACCATAACCCTATGTCTAAGTTAGGGCTAGGTTTGCTTCACCCTAAAAAGGCCTCAAATAGCGGCTGCATATTTCAGGGTTTGCGTCTCTGCAGTTCAGCAGTCATAACTTTTTTTTTTTTCAGGTGAGGCAGCGTTATGAGGCCTTATTTTATATGAGAGAAGTTGTTTTTTTGGCATAGCTTGAAGATATATATAAATTACTGTGTAATTTATAAAAAAATAAAGAAAAATAGCGTCGTGCAGTGTTGGACTGGGATGCCTAGGGCCCACAGGTGGAGTGGATTCTAGGGGCCCACCAGTTGAGCTGTTTCTGGGCCCACCTGTGGAGTTTATTTTAGGGGCCCACCCTACAGCTACTGTAAATGCCTCCTATATACTGTCTCTTGCTTTTTGCCTCTCTTTCTATGCCTTTTTGCTGCTTCTGAGGATGTATATTCAGTTAAAAAGCAACTCCAGGTCTACCATGATCAGGGGTCCACCGGGGGTTTCCGCTATTCCCCTATGGGCCAGTCCGAGCTTGGCGTCGTGAATATAAACAATGTTTTTCTGAATTTGTTTTTATACACTATTCACAATAAGTAACCAGTTTAGTTTAATTCTAGAGGTTATTATGGACATATGACTACTAAATACAGTGGTGGCCAAAAGTATTGGCACCCCTGCAATTCTGTCAGATAACACTCAATTTCTTTCTGAAAATGATTGCAATCACAAATTCTTTGGCATTAATATATTCATTTAATTTGCTTGCAATGAAAAAACACAAAACAGAATGAGACAAAAAACAAATAATTAATCATTTCACCCAAAACCTCAAAAATGGGCCGCACAAAAGTATTGGCACTTAAACCTAATACTTGGTAGCACAACCTTTAGCCAAGATAACTGCAAACAACCGCTTCCGGTAACCATCAATGAGTTTCTTACAATGCTCTGCTGGAATTTTAAACCATTCTTCTTCTTTGGCAAACTGCTCCAGGTCCCTGAGATTTGAAGGGGGCCTTCTCCAAACTGCCATTTTGAGATCTCTCCACAGGTGTTCTATGGGATTCAGGTCTGGACTCATTGCTGCCACTTTAGAAGTCTCCAGTGCATTTTCTAGTGCTTTTTGAAGTGTGTTTTGGGTCATTGTCCTGCTGGAAGACCCATGACCTCTGAGGGAGCCCCAGGTTTCTCACACTGGGCCCTACATTATGCTGCAAAATTTGTTGGTAGTCTTCAGACTTCATAATGTCATTCACATGGTCAAGCAGTCCAGTGCCAGAGGCAGCAAAGCAATCGCAAAACATCAGGGAACCTGCGTCATGTTTGACTGTAGGGACCGTGTTCTTTTCTTTGAATGCCTCTTTTTTTTTTTCCTGTAAACTCTATGTTGATGCCTTTTCCCAAAAAGCTCTACTTTTGTCTCATCTGACCAGAGAACATTCTTCCAAAGCGTTTTAGGCTTTCTCAGGTAAGTTTGGGCAAACTTCAGCCTGGCTTTTTTATGTCTCGGGGTAAGAAGTGGGGTCTTCCTGGGTTTCCTACCATACAGTCCCTTTTCATTCAGACACCGACGGATAGTACGGGTTGACACTGTTGTACCCTCGGACTGCAGGGCAGCTTGAACTTGTTTGGATGTTAGTCGAGGTTCTTTATCCACCATCTACACAATCTTGCGTTGAAATCTCTCGTCAATCTTTCTTTTCCGTCCACATCTAGGGAGGTTAGCCACAGTGCCATGGGCTTTACATCTAGGGAGGTTAGCCTCAGTGCCATGGGCTTTAAACTTCTTGATGACACTGCGCACGGTAGACACAGGAACATTCAGGTCTTTGGAGATGGACTTGTAGCCTTGATATTGCTCAGGCTTCCTCACAATTTGGATTCTCAATTCCTCAGACAGTTCTTTGGTCTTCTTTCTTTTCTCCATGCTCAATTTGGTCACACAAGGACACAGGACAGAGGTTGAGTCAGCTTTAATCCATGTCAACTGGCTGCAAGTGTGAGTTAGTTATTGCCATACACTGTTAGGTTGCCACAGGTAAGTTACAGGTGCTGTTAATTACACGAATTAGAGAAGCATCACATGATTTTTCAAACAGTGCAAATACTTTTGTCAACCCCCTTTTATGTTTGGTGTGGAATTATATCCAATTTGGCTTTATGACAATTCTTTTTGTGGTTTTCCATTGAAGACAAATTAAATGAAGATAATAATATCAAAGAATTTGTGATTGCAATCATTTTCAGGAAGAAACTGAGTATTATCTGACAGAATTGCAGGGGTGCCAATACTTTTGGCCACCACTGTATGTGTAAGTTTTTTTGTGAATATTGTATATGTACAATTTATTTTTAGCGTTCTTTTTATTTTACTATTTAAATTGTTTTTCACACTTTTTTATATTAACTTTTTGGATCTAATTAAAGGGGTTATGGGGTAGTTTAATGATTTCATAGAACACTGTAAACAGCATTTATATTGAAAAGTAAAGAAATTCCACTACCTTCATGTGTTTCTTTTCCTCCTTATTCATCTGTTATATCAGTGAAACTTCCTGGCTGTTGAAGGGTCAGTAGTTCTCTTGCAGCTATTTCTTACAAGTCCCAGAATCCCTTGCAGTTACAACCTAGGATTTCTCTGAACCCACCCACTCCTCCTCCTAGCACTGTTCATTATCATTCTTAGACATGTACACCTCATGCCCCTGCATCTCTGCTCCACTTCAGTCCCTGGTTGCCTTCAGCAGGCTGTGTGCAGCACAGTCACCAATCAGTTTAGAACATTCTTTCCATTCATCCCATAATTTATGTAATCCATTTACAAATGTTTATAATTTGGTTTATATATTTCTATGTATCCGCTGTACATCCCCCACATCGGGTACAATCATTATAACTATGATTGCGGTGAGTAATGGGACCTAATCCAGCTTTCCTGTACACTGGATAGCCTATCTAGCATCCAAGAAAGGTGGCGATGTCACATCCCCCACAGCAATCAGTTTTTGATCATGGGAAAGCTGTGTGCCTGCTGTAGGGGATTTGGCATCATTCCTGCACATAGTGATGTCAGGGCAGTGTCTCATGATGCTTTACTCTGACACTACTACTATATAAAGAGCAGTAGGCAGACTTTGTTTCTGACTGCTGCTGCATAATCTCAGAGGTCCTAATGCACATTCAGCCAAATAAACAATGCAAGTCTTCTGACCAGTCTATTTAGCAAATTTATCAAAAATACATTTCCTCCTATCAGTGCACAACAATGAAGGCACCTAAACTCTAGCAACTAGGAGTGATGAACCACTATGTACACATAATTATCACTGTATGTGTCCACATGTATAACACCCTCACCCTCCAGCTTTATACTGATTTTCCTGTTGGTACCTCTGTTTACATAGTGACTGATGACTCAGTGTATGCAGCCAGCAATTCTCTGCTTAGGTCACGCCCACTACAGTGTTTCTGAGCTGAGCCTGGTTTCAAAGTGATGACAAAACCTCCATAGACTCAGAAGCAAAGCCATGTGATCAATGGACTCCACATGGTTTGCAGGAAGAAAGGGAGTAAAGGGCTCTCTGTCTGGTTTTACAACACAGAACAGATAAATAATTTTTAATGAGTATCAGTTACAAATAAAAAAACAAACCCATTAAGAAATAACGATTTCTAAACTTTATTTTCACATTCGAAATGTATGCTACTACATTATAAGCTATGTCAGTATGACATAGATTGCTGTTAGGGCAACACACTAGGTCGCCAGAGCGGACTGTGAGAGCTTTCTCAGACTCCATTGGGCAATGGAACTTGGTGACCTGATCCGGCAGGGGACTCCCTTTCGATCATGCTGCAGTCTCGGACTGCAGAATGCAAACCCTTAAATGTTGGGGATCGAAGGAAGTCTCCGATTCCTGACGTAGAAAGGGAGAGGTTAGCTACAGCTTCCGTGCTTGGGCAGCTGGCAGCAACGTCGAAAAGAGGTTGCTGCTGATTGGTTGCTGTGGGCAACAAGAAAAAGTCTTAGACCAAGACAGTTTTCATACGTGTCCCCCATAGTGTTTGGATTTCGGTCAAATTTGATTTTGGCCTGAATCTAAAGTGCAACACTACTCATACAAACCGGAAAATAGGCATGGTTGCAGTTAGCTACAACACTAAATTAATCCACAGGTTTAGGCTTATGATGCCTCTATATGGCACCTTATTCTCCCTCTTAAAACTGGAAGTACATAGAGGTTCAGTAAGGGCCCATAGATTTCTATTGATTCCCATTTATTTATTTGCACAACTTGAATCCAAATTACAGCTATCTGCCTGAAGTCTACACATGACCCCTCCGGCTGATCTCTGCTGGCAGAAGGCATATGTCCTACATACTGATATCACATAAGGATAAGAAAACCAGCTCCTCCTTCTGCAGGGTGCACGGACGATAGAAGCACCTACACTTAGAAGGAAACGAAAAGGTAAATCCAGCGTCCTCTAAAACTTAGCTTTTGTTCCGTTTTAAAACATGGACAGCAGCAGACACACAAGCAGCTTACACATTTCAGGTCCGGAGAGACTCTTAATCATAGCGACACCATTCAGGTGCACTTTAACTCACTTTGTTCCAATAAATTAAAGGAGATGTACTTTATGGCTTCTACTGAAGAGTCACATAAAACTCCTGTGATAATAAAGAGGTTGTCTCGCTACAAGGATTAGCTTTCAACACGTACGTTAAATCAAGGCTTTTTCTAAATACGCTTCTCTTTTGATATTACCTTGATAAGGAGATGCAAGAGATTTTATCTGCTGTCAGTGCACACAGGTTTCTCTGGTTACCATCTTGCTCTCTCTTCCTGATAAGACAGAAAGCAGGGAGAACCACTACAATAGAACCACCCACAGCCTGACCAGGAAGAGTGAGGAAGTGCGAATCAGAAGAGGAAATGGTGCAGGAGGCTATGCTATTCTATATAATGGCACTCGGGAAAAAAAAAAAAAAGTCTAGGTTTTTCTTAATGGGACTTTATGGGTGACACAGGTAACAATTAATGTACATGGCCTGGTATGGCCTCAGGCGTGTTTAATTTCTTGGTTGTGTCTTGATATCAGCACTTCTCTCTTTAAGTCCAGATGTTTATAATTAGCAGGAGGGTCACTACCCATTTTCTGCATTGAAAAGTTAACAGTTGTGATCCTTCCATTTTGGTTGTAGTGGTGTATGGCGGCCATTGTTGCTGTGATGCTCTGCCTGTGAAGTGGCGTGACCTAGATTCAAAGAATTAGTTGGGCTGCTTGGTCGTTCTCGTTGCTGGTGTTACCGTAGCTGTGGTCGCCATGCCGTGCTACACCTTTTAGTATAGGAACCCACTTAAAATAGGTTGTCATGGAGGGGCAAGTGGGCTCATACAGTTTGATCAAATAGTATGCTAAGAACCTCTTGTTCTTTTTTGTAAAAGTTTGCTTCGCTGCAGTAGATCAACATATACAGGTGGATGCACGCTCCATGTCTGTGCAACCTTTTTCTCTTTTTATGGAGTATGTTTTAACAGTCTGGTCTTTATTGTGAAAAATGTGACTCTGTGGAACATATTGTACCTCCAGTTTCACAAATGTTATAGTTTTACTAATTACTTTCTGTAAATGTAACCTCCTTGGTCTATAAACACCTACAGAGTAACACAGGTAGTAAAAGCCAGTAAGGTGGGAAGAGGAGGGGGATGCAGCTGCAGTTTCTGTGAGGCTGCATGCTGTGAGAGGGGAGGAGGGGGCAGCAGTGGGAGACATCTGACTAGCTCAGAGCATAAAGCAATGCTACAGAATCACTCCAAGAATCTGCTCAGTTAATAGTGGCGTAGCAAAGGAAGGACACACACACACTTCACAACTCTCCCGAACCCCTAGAAGAGTTGGCAGGTCTCCCTTGTACCATACATGTATGGGACTACAGTGCTCATGGTTGCCATGGCAGCCAGAGGGCACATAATGAGCTATTAGAATTTAATAGATAGCCTGTCACAAATGATCGCGTAGCCTATTCCCATAGCGGACTATAGAAAAAACAAAAAAGCAATTAAATTAAAATTAAACAAACAAAAAAAACACAAAAAAGTTACACATATAGGAATCTATACACTTCAATCTATAAAATTATTGTGTTATTAACACTACCGTTCAAAAGTTTGAGGTCACCCAGACAATTTTGTGTTTTCCCTGAAAACTCCTACTTTTATTTATCAAATGAGTTGCAAAATGAATAGAAATCTCATCCAGACATTGACAAGGTTAGAAATAATGATTTTTATTTGAAATAATAATTTTCTACTTCAAACTTTGCTTTGGTCAAAGAATGTTCCCTTTGCAGCAATTCCAGCATTGCAGAGCTTTGGCATTCTAGCTGTTAATTTGTTGAGGTAATCTGGAGAAATTTCACCCCATGCTTCCAGAAGCCCCTCCCACAAGTTGGATTGGCCTAATGGGCACTTCTTGCGTACCATATGGTCAAGCTGCTCCCACAACAGCTCAATGGGTTTGAGATCTGGTGACTGCGCTGGCCACTCCATTACAGATAGAATACCAGCTGCCTGCTTCTTCCCTAAATAGTTCTTGCATAATTTGGAGGTGGCTGTGGGCCATTGTCCTGTTGCAGGATGAAATTGGCTCCAATCAAGCGCCCCCTACAGGGTATGGCATGGCGATGCAAAATGGAGTGATAGCCTTCCTTATTCAGAAACCCTTTTACCTTGCACAAATCTCCCACTTTACCAGCACCAAAGCCACCCCAGACCATCACATTATCTCTACCATGCATGACAGATGGCGTCCGGCACTCTTCCAGCATCTTTTCAGTTGTTCTGCCTCTCACAAATGTTCTTCTGTGTGATCCAAACACCTCAAACTTCGATTTGTCTGTCCATAACACTTTTTCCAATCTTCCTCTGTCCAATGTCTGTGTTCTTTAGCCCATATTAATCTTTTCCTTTTATTTGCCAGTCTCAATATGGCTTTTTCTTTGCCACTCTGCCCTGAAAGCCAGCATCCCGGAGTCGCCTCCTCGCTGTAGGCGTTGACACTGGCGTTTTGCGGGTACTATTTAATGCAGCTGTCAGTTGAAGACCTGTGAGGCGTTGATTTCTCAAACTAGAGACTCTAATGTACTTGTCTTGTTACTCAGTTGTGCAGCGGGGCCTTCCACTTCTCTTTCTACTCTGGTTAGAGCCTGGTTGTGCTCTCCTCTGAAGGGAGTAATACACACCGTTGTAAGAAATCTTCAGTTTCTTGGCAATTTCTCTCACGGAATAGCCTTCATCTCTCAGCACAAGAATAGACTGTCGAGTTTCACATGAAAGTTCTCTTTTTCTGGCCACTTTGCGAGTTTTATCGAACCAACAAATGTAATGCTCCAGAATCTCAACTAGCTTAAAAGGAAGGTCAGTTTTATAGCTTCTCTAATCAGCAAAACTGTTTTCAGCTGTGCTAACATACATGGACAAGGGTTTTCAAAATATCCAATAGCTTTCTTACACAGTTAGCAAACACAATGTACCAAGAACACTGGAGTGATAGTTGTTGGAAATGGGCATCTATACACCTATGTAGATATCACATTAACAACCAGACGTTTGCAGCTAGAATAATGATTGACCACATTAACAACGTATAGAGTGGATTTCTGATTCATGTAACGTTAGCTTCATTGAAAAAAAAACGTGATTTTCTTTCAAAAATAAGAAAATTTCTAAGTGACCCCAAACTTTTGAACGGTAGTTCAGTCTGAATTGTGAACGGCATATAATATATAAAAACCATGCCAGAATTGATTTTTCTTCCCCCATACAGCCTCACAAAAAAAATAAAATAATAATAATAACAGAGTAAAGTTATGAAAAAAATCTTATGGCCCTTAACATTGTAACAATGAAACATCAAAGTATCTGGAGATAAAAAGCAACAAGTTCTTGCTCTTAGAATATTTTGACCGAAATATAGGATTTGTTCCAAGGGGTGAAAATGAATTTTGGTTTGGGGAGGAGCCTGTAAAAGTGTGTGTGTGGGGGGGAGGTGGTGGTCTGTTGAAAGGGGCGGAAAGTTCAGGGACAGCAAAAACTTTAGCTACTTCACTGTTCAGCAAGCATGGAATAAAAAAAATACGTATTTTCACAACCTAGTAGAGGGGAAGGAAGAGACACCAAAAAGCAGTTTGTGCCCAATTCTGGCTACACTAGACACAGGGGAAGTCACCGTGTGTACAGGACAGCGACAGCCACATATTTACCTGACTATAAATGAAATAAAATTATATTAAATTAGTGATCCTTAACAGAACCAGCCTTCTCTTACTATTAGGCTGCAGTTAAATTTCAAGGACATCTACTTAGCAATGCATCACATACCAGGCAATTCCCATTTCCTGCACTTTCCCTCAGTATACAACTAATTATGTAAAACGCCAGGGGCAATGTTCTATCATCTCGCCTTCTTTATTAACTGTGATATGATTAAGATCTGAGGATAAAGAAATAAGCGACATATGCTCTCCAATACAGCGCTGCATTGATGAATTGCAAATTTCTCATCTGCGGACTAGGTGTGCGGAAAGTTCCCCATGCATGTCGGTGAAATATTAAAACATGCGGGGATCAGATACACAGCCCTCATTACACGCTAACAAAGAATATTCTGCCTTTCTCAGCAAAACGCAACATATCTCGCCGGCACCACATATGAATGCCAATATGCTGATACTGAGAGCATGCAGAGGCATATCTAATGGCAGCACGACGCTGGAGCTCTTACAGGCGGCATCTCCAGTCTCCATTAATAAAGGCTCACTGTGGGCCCATTACATTGCCTTCAAATCTGATAAATATCTCTACACAGCATTTTCGGCATGCTTTGTAGTCAGATGATTATTGCTTTTATAATCAAATATTCAGCCTGTTTCTAAGTAGATTCTTCAAGGTAAAAATAGTATTTACTATTATCTCTGCAAGTAGGGCAAAAATATTTCTGACTATTTTAATGACGGAAGAAAATGCTACGTTGGGTTCTTCCCCAGTGAATCCTGAAAATGTAGGAATAAAGTGATGACATCAACAATAGGTGTAAGGCCATGTTCACATGGGACGTATTTCAGTCCGTAATTACGCGCCGTAGCTCGCAAATTACGGCTGGAATACATCCCAGTCATTACGGTAATCCACAGTTCTCACAGAGAACTATGGATTACGTCTCCTCTCCCCGCTTGGTGAATCCACCGCGGGGGGAGATAAGTGACATGTCAATTACTAGCGGCGTATACGCGCCGCTAGTAATGATAGTCTATGGGCCAGCGAGGTGCCGCCCCCCCCCGCTCCCGCCCGCCCCCGTCCACACGGCGTAAATGCGGGGTGTAATTACACCCCGCAAATAAGCCGTGAGAACATAGCCTTACCGTTCCCTTTAACAATGGCCCTATGAAGTTTGTCACCAATTAGTGCCGACAGCGCCAGGTTGTATTAGGATAATCACTATTAAAAGGGCAATGGTAATGTTCACTATTGACGCAATTCCAGGAGGTAGAATAGAGGAACAGTACATTGCAGAATTAAAAGAAAACATGTTACAACATAAGCTGTGAACCAGGACCTGTGCTTGCCAGAAACGCGTAAGCGAGCACAAGCACCTATGTCTTTCTGTTACCTGTTACCTTGGATTTTATTCCGCTGGATTCCTGGTCTATCTCTGCAAAGGACCTTTTTGGAAGTTGTATTATTGGCTACTGACGGCTGTCCGTGTGGGATTTACCGGCCAAAACACCACTGAACTCTAAGGGCCCCTTTACACGGTAATGGACAAATACCGGTCGGTTTGCAAAACAGTCTGAAAAACCGGCCGCAAACCCGTGCCGTTGGGACATGCATGGTGAGCATTGCAATTGTATGTCTTTTTCAGTAATTGTTATTTTATAGGAAGTCCAAGAATTTATTAAAACAAACCCCAGGAGAGCAATTGGGTTCTTGTCATGTTTCACGCCGCTCTGGACCATCGCCGTGTCCATGCCTGCCTTGTCTCCACTGTGGCCTCCTTTGCTGGCGTCCCAGCGGCCTTTTTTCATGTTTGCTGCGAGTGTGTCCTTGTATTTACCGGTCCTCACTCCTGCCTTCTGGGTTCCTGTGCACGCACTGCGCCTCCTCAGGCGTGCGCGCGGCAGCTTCCTGCCCTTTATAGGTTCTATGTCCTGATTGCCTTCCCCTTGACCTGTGACCTCTGGGTATAAGAGGAACTTCATGTCCTTGCTTCTAGGTCAGCTCTTTGTTGCATGTTTGTGCATTCTGTTCAGTCCACCAGAGCTCCTGACCTGCTCCTGGGTGCTGCTAGTCAGTGCTTAACCCCCTGTGATGTCTTTAGTCAGTCTGTGCAGTCCATCAGAGCTCCTGACCACCTGTCTGCTGTTAATCTGCTGTCCTTGTTCCTGTCCAGTTTCCTGCCGTTTACCTGCTGTTATACCTGACCTGATTCCTGCTGTATCCTGCCGTTGTACCTGTCCAGTACCTGCTGTATCTCTGCCGTTGGTTGTGTCCTGTTTCCTATCGTTCCTGCTGAATCCTGCTTATGCATACGTTTACCAGCCGTTACCTGTGGCTGAACCTGCCTGGGACCTGAAGGCTTCCTATAGCTATGTTCCTGTCACCATTGCTCTCAGGGTTTGGTGTTCCTGTCCTGCACCTCGGCTGTCACCACAGGTAGTCATGTCAGGGGTAGTCACCTGGGGGTTCCCCGTAGCATAGTCCGTCCGGCCTTGCGGTGGACTCCGGTGAAGACCAGGGGCCCTTAGACTCGCTCCCTGGCGTGGATCTCCATCTATACCATCTTGCCTGTGGTGATCACAGTGGATCAACACACCCGTTTACCAATGATCGGCGCCTCAGCGTATACTGTTACCGCTGGTTCGTTACAGTTCTTTCTTAAAAGCCTGCAAAAAATTTGTTTAAAAAATTCCATTATTTTGCATACAATTGGATGGTTTTAACCTTTCACACCATTTGTAAAAAAGAGGTTTTCTCACCACAATGATTGGCTTTTAACATGTAGGGAAAAGTTAATGAAGACTATTACTAAATGCATTGCTAGGTTGAATTTGCTTTGTTTAGGATTTAAAGAAGACTTTATGTCATCTTAGAGCACACAGGTTTCTCTGGTTACTGACCATCTTTCTCTGCTCCCTAAAGCTTTAAAGGTGTTGTCTCATCTCAAAGTTTCATAGGATGCATGAATGAAATAATGCTGCTTTGCTCTGTCACTTCCCTGGTCAAGTGTCCTGTAATTTTGCATATGAGCTCTGTGTATTCAGACTTCTGCTAATTAGATAAATTTCGTGCTGTCAGGACCAGGGAAGCTTCTGAGTTAAAGTAAACAGCAGTAATTACTGGCTTTTGTCTGAAATATCAGATAACAAACAAGCTCTCACTGTCCAAAGTTGTGAGCTGCCTCGACCTGTGTGATGACATCACTCCCTATTATCAGATAGAACAAACAGCAAGGGAGGGGGGGGGGGGAGAAGTACACAGGTCGGTCACTTGCGGAACCAGAGAGAGCACAGAAGGTGATAAAATCATTTGTAGCTCCTTAACAAAACAAAAAAATGAAAAACACAATATATTTGAAAAACATCTTTATTTAGTGATCCCAACATGTTGAAAGCTAATCTTTGTAGCGAGACAACCCCTTTAAGCTGTTATCACTCAGTCAGACTGACCATGGTGTGTCACTACCTGCTGAGTCTTAACTCTAGCACAGAAGCTTTGTTTACCAGAGCCATAGAGCTCTGTAACCTAATGCACTGCTATTTACAATCTTCATATATTCAGGTCATTGTAACAGGAATAGCTAAGCTGATATGCCAATCACTGCTATAGAACCACTCACAGGGTGACCAGGAGGTGTTAATCAAAATCTGGCTGTGGCTCTGAAATAACATGGTGAGAAAACCCCTTTAATTTCCTGCTTGAACTTTACTACTATTTTCTGATAATCGCCTTTACACACTGCTGATCTATCATTGCAGACTTTTAATTTGTTAGATTGGTAGAGAGATTGCTGGATTTCCAGCAAAAATTAGGCTTGGCCCATAGACTTACATGAGGTGGCCAAATGCTCTCTCGGCCATTAATTCACATAACTTTCGTTTAACTTTTGTTGTTCTTAAAAAACAAAACAAAAAAAAAAAAAAATGGTCAGAAAACAAACACTGGATAATAAAATGGGACAGGGTCACGCTGCCATAACTGCAACACAAGTGCAACACACATCAGGGCCCGCAGCACTCTACAGACACCAAGATATAAATAAATGCTGAATAGAGTTATTTCATATTGCATTACTGCTATATACAGTATATAAAAATCTGTTGGTTCTTTGTGCACTTTTTTATCAACATGTGCGGCTCCCATTCACCAACTTGTTTTTATTACCAATCTTAGAGGGTTTCCATTATCAGGTTACAAACAGATCCTGAGAGATTGCAAAACAAAATATGCTACACATCACACATTTTACATTTTTTGTTAATTACATAAAGAAAAACTAAAACATCCCTTTCAGCAGCTTATTTTGAGCCAATATTTATAGAATACAAACTTATTTTCCATAAAATGCAGGAACAACTACCATACAGTGTCCAAATAACACTATCTCACCATAACAAAAAAATAAGCACCCTGAGGAGGATGGCAGAAGATCCTAACTATTGGAGACCCTGATAGAATTGCATCTTTTGCCCATAACCCTCATAATCTGGTCTTGACTCAACAACAGCCACAATTGCCCTTAAAAGAGTTGTCTCATCGCGCTGTTTCACAGAGCCAAAATCCGCTTTCATTCTTACTCCTTCTCTTCCTGATCAGGCTGTGGGTGGTTCTAGGGCAGTGATTAGCATATCAATTTCGTATTCAAAGCCCTGCTAATTACTTTGAGCAGAAGATGTTTATCTAAAGTCCAAAGACTCTTCATGGCAAAAGTAAATTAATTAGTCTCCTTTGTTGGTTAGAACAGATAACACTCAAACTCTCAAGCAGCTGGCAGTTCTTGGGGCCAACTTGTGTGATGATGTCATCCCTGCTGTCAGATAAGACAAACAGGGGATAGCAGGTTGGTAACCTAGAGAAACCGGAGTGCCCTCAGAGCTGATAACATCACATCTCCTCAACAAAGAAAAATAAACAAAGCAATCTATTTGGAAACCGTCTTCATTTACTGTTCCCTGCATGTTGAAAGCTAATCTGTGTAGTGAGACAACTCTTTTAATAGTTACCATATTACCAGCAGTTTCCCTACTGGGCAGCTGGAATAAACAGGTGGCTTCTTCTGCTTTAAGATAACATTGATCCAGCTACTCAGTCAATGTCTCTATTAGAAACAGCAGCATGTTAGCCTGTATCATGAACCCTAATTCATGTGTACCTCTGCGAAGGAAAAAAAAAGAGTGGTAGCACTTGGAAAAATAAAGAAGTTTGGCTTCAGAAAATATATCATGTGACCCAGGAGGCTTGACATCACCATGCCTTTCCCTATAGTGTGCTCCCTTTAGTCAAATAAAGGTCTGTTTATGTAAAGAGCTGTGAATAGCTACAATGTAGCTGAGTGGTTAGCACTTCAGCACTTCTGCCCTTCAGCATAAGTGTCCTAGGTTCAAACCCCTGCAGGAACCAAGCATGTGAATTTTTTTTCTCAATACATACACCTGAATGAAGTTTATTTTTTATTTTCACTGTTTGACTAATTGCTAAGAAGTACAGGAGTGCCTTTTAAAAAAAAAAATAAAAAATCCTGATAACTGAATAAGAGGTTCAGCGCAGTCACTTGGGTTGTTGAACTACAGGAATCCAGAGGTAAATAATTGGATATTCCATTATCTACATGGCTAAATACTAAGGAGTACAGAAGAAAGGAGTAGAATGACAGCACCTGGCGGTTGAACACTCGCTCAGCAGTGAGTGTGTGTGATCACCAAGAAGGGGAAAGACTGTCAATAGCAACCTGAGAGGTAAAGTGACATCTAAGCATGTGCAGCCAGGACTGAAGAGCTCTCATGACTGGTCGTATCTCCTAGTGATGAGCTGTACACTATTGATCACTAAGGGAGCAGCTAATACAAAAATGGTACACAATGTTTCATAATGATGAATGGTGAAAATGTTTATTATTTAATTTTCAGCACTCCAAAATCAATTTTACTTCATGGTAAAACCCCTTTAATCTCCCTGTGATGTTTTCTGTGATAATAATTTGTGTTTTTCCTGTAGCCTTCTTCTCTGCAGTCAAGCAGAGTCATTTCTGGTTTGAAATTGGTTTCCCTTTGCCCTTTAAAACTAAAAGCCCCAGGATCCTTTGCTGTAGTTTGTGTCTTCTTCATTTCCAACCTCAGTTCAGTCTTTAGTATATCTCTCCTGTTTCCTTCTTCATATTGAAAGCCTTGGGATGCAGGACACATGAGGAGTGGCTTCACTGAAGAAAGCCCCTTGGTCGCAACACAGAGCTGTTTCTTGTGAATGGAGACACCTGCAACAGCTGCACTTCCCGTCATCAAACTGCTGATGTAGAACTGCATGAAGTCCACAGGAAATTTTAAAGAAGTACCTTATA
Source organism: Phyllomedusa bahiana (assembly GCA_025379985.1). Lineage (NCBI taxonomy): Eukaryota > Metazoa > Chordata > Amphibia > Anura > Hylidae > Phyllomedusa > Phyllomedusa bahiana. Next base: position 25,990 of record JAODAL010004201.1, on the reverse strand, counting down.
AAGGTTCCTAATTACTGGGCAATCCCATATTAAAGGGGTTGTATCATTGCATTAAATGGTCTGCAGAATAAGGGGATAGTGAAAACAAGCAACTTTGCATTTCGATGTCATTTACAAAGCTGTCTTGTTTTCACTGTCTGCCTTATCTTCGTTTTCTGTAAACACTGTTCCCCAGTGCCAGTCGGATTCCACCTCCTTGCATTTCATTGGCTGACGGCTCTACTAATTTACACGCTGTTCGGCACCCGGTCGTATTCAAGGGAGCGTGCATTCCTGCCTCTCTCACTCAGAATAAGGGGCCGGCAACAATTTCACTCTGTATAGCCAGCAGAAACACAGAGGCACTGCACCTGCTTCTACAATCCGATAACAGCAGAATTGTGCCTCGGTGCCTAATGCTCCTGCGTATAAGGGGCGGGTAACAATTTCACTCTATACAGCTATTGCTCCTCAGTGACACTGAAGCTGATTCTACAAATCAGAAAACAGCAGAATTGTGCCTCAGTGCCTTGTGTAAACATAGAAGGGAGACGGATCTGTGCTCTGGATGAGTTCATAGAAGACTGGATTCAACTGTAACAAACCTCCAGCTGTGAGAGAAGATAACAGTGCTCAGAGTTCATTGAAGGCTGTCTAGACTGAATGCAGGGCTGCGGTATGTAAACAGCTCTTATAAAATAAAACTGCATAGGGAGAGGACAGTGACATGTGGACTCAGATAGAGAGGGTGGGGGGAAGAAACGCCCCTTGATTTCAGGAACTGAGAGAATCAAGCTTCAAGAAAACAGCCGAACTGATGAAGCGATACATCCCCTTTAAGTGGCATCTGTCCTTCTAATCCACATGAAAACAATGACAATAAATGACGTAGCACTTAATTTTTTTTCCATGAAGTGAATCTCAAATCTGCAAGCAGACTTGAATTCCAGGCAGAATCTATGTCTATTTTAACTTAGATTCTGCACCAAATCCACGTGAAATTCCATCATGTGAACAAGGACTGAGGCCTCATGTATGTGAGTGTATAACAGCATTCTACAACCAACTGTAGTGAGCTGGAATCTGATGACAATAGCTTTTTTGGGGGTTCTAATGTACCTCTACACCCCTTTGATGTCATACTGAGGTATAAAAAGTGTTTGTCTGTTACATTATGTATGAATGTGATCACGGTCACCATATTAGAGTTATTCTCCCATAGAAGCAATGGTTCTAGAACAGAATGTCTCTGTAATGTGATGCAAACCAGAGGCAACATTGAGGATCATGGCTCTGTAGTATTGGCCCTGTGGACTCTGCGCATATGGACCTAATAGACACACATAAAACAATGCACACCAGTGTTGCACACGCAACTCTATACACTAAGGATTTTATTCCAAACTGATGCCCCAGGTATGAGGTTCATGGCCACAAGTCAGCCCCTTGCACTCAGCTTAATTCCATCCTATGTGACCTGAGACATTTTGATGCTTAATAAATAAACAATGAAATATTTTTACCCATTTTAAATATTAAAGCAGTTCACTTAGTTCAGACCTTTATAAGATCCTCATGAAAATTTGATTCCTCTGGACTGGACAGGAAAGAGGGTCTGTGGTAGTGAATGGGTTATAGACGTTTTTATAGAATATATTCACTCTCTTCTAGTCTTTACGGAAAGCCTAATCAATGAAGGGAGGGTTAGTTGGTAAGGGTCTTTCCTGGACCTTTATATTGAAGGCCTATTCTGTATTTCACCAATATTGGTCCAGTTTCAAAGTGAATGGGGCTGAGCTGCAGTACCAGACTTGACCACAACCATATGTATGGCGCAGTGCCTGGGCAAACAATGAAGGGGACAAGCGATGTAGCACTTCATTCAGATGAGCCACTGGGGTGCCAGAGATTGATCCTTCATGATTAGCGTTGGACTTCAGATTCGAAAGTGAAATTCAGTCTGAGTCCATGCAACTTGGTTCAGGCAAAAATTGACAAAAAAAAATAAAGAAAATTGACCATAACCCTGAATTAGGGTTGTTTAAAAGGCTTTAGGGGTTAACAGTCCGACAACACATTGCAGCTTAACTACCGGTCTACGTCCCATCGACACCACTTCTGGTTACTTCACCATAGGCCCAATGCTATGGTAACCAGAAGAAACATCAGAGGAATTGAACCCCCTAAATTACCTATACCTAACTTAGGGTTATAGTTATGGATAAACAGTAATAGGGTTGTAGAAAAAGCTCAGATTTGATTGTCCCAATCTTTTACACAAGTTTGGTCAAACCAAACAAGGCCCCATTTATGATCACCTATTTCAACCTTTAAAAGGGCTGCTCACCTCCTATAAAAAATCATACCAACAGCTCCTGTGCCCCCAGTAAATAAAAAGAAAACAAAAATTTGTGCTGGCCTTGCCGCGTCTTCTCAATTTTCTGTTGACATCCCATCACTTCCGCATGGGGACGTCACCTCTGTGGCTGTTGATTGGCTGCATTGGTCACTGGTCTTTACTTACATCACCATTCGGAGATGTCCATTTCTGATTGGTTATGTAAACTAGTGGCACGTGCCCGCTGCAGCCAATCAGCGGTCACAGAGGTGACCTCCCCATTTGGAAGTAAAAGACTAAAAAAAAACAGAAGACAGGAGAGATGCAGCGTTGGAACCAGAAGAAGGTTAATATAAGTTTTTTTTTTAAATTTTACTGAGGCCCAAGGAGCTGTTGGTATGATTTTTATAGCAGGTGAATAAACTAAGTCCACTTTAAAAAATGTTTTTTAATCAAAACATGAGTTATAATTAGCTTATAGTCACAGCTACCAATATAATTCTGCTGACTTTTGAGCTCAGTCCATCCAGCATCCGTTGCCGACTCAGGTCCTTATTTATGAAAACTGTCTAGCAGTAAGACTGTCCTTGTTACCCATCAAAACAAAACTTTTTTTTCCAGAACACTATAAAAAAATAGAGCTGAGCTCTGTTTGGTTGCTATGGGCAACAAAGATAGTCTTTCTGCTAGACATAATTAAGGCCCTCAGTATCTAGTAATGTGGACATTTGTGGAAGGTGTCTTTACTAATAAGGCTACTTAGAAATCTGATGTGGGAAACCTATCCTACTCCAGTATTATGGGACGTTTACATGAAGGATATGTTAAAGGGGTTCTCTTTTTATTTGTTATAGGGCTCACAGCTGCATTCTATTAAACTTTGTACTTCACACTTATTACAAATTATTTATCTGTCCTTCTGTGCAGAACCAGACACAGAGCCCTGTCCTCCCTTTCCCCCCTACCTCCTGCAAACCACCTGATGTTCATTGATCACATGTCCTTAATGAACGTTTTGTCATCACTTAGCGGGTGTGCTTTGATGCCAGGCTCAGCTCAGGAACACTCCCTTGTGGTGGGTGTGCCCTGAGCAGAAAACGATCTGGCTGCATTCACTCTTGCCAGCCTGAAGTTTGAAAGTGAATTGAAGTAATTACAGTGGAGGAGTAACTGTTAGTTTATCTTTGAGTTCTGCTGGCAGAACTTAGCAATGGGAGCAGAAGACAGCAGTTCAGAGCTGGGGGGTTATTTACTGCTGTCATGAAAATGATGACTGTAGCTCTTTACAGTTTAAATAGTGACCCAGGATTCCTCGCTATTATCATGCCAGCATACCAGAGTTGGAGGGATTACACACTAATGTCAGCACATAGACCTTAGCAGTGATAATTATGGAGGGAAATTCCTATATTGCAATGCAGTCTGGGAATTGTAGGAAAGACATGCTGGAGAATTACTGACACTCCCACAAGCAGAAAGTTTCAAAAGGTGGATCCTATGATAGATGAATAAGAAAATTTTTAAAAAAAGAAACACATGAAGGTAGTGGATTATCTTAACTTTTCTTATTTAGGGGAGTTTGGGGCACCAAATACTCCCCAAAATAAGCGTGAAAAAATGTTGTGTGATCATCCCCATAGGCTATGTTCACACGGCTTAACTGCGGGATGTAATTACGGCCCGCAATTACGCCGTGTGGCCAGGGGCGGGGCGGGAGCGGAGGGCCGGCACCTCGCCGGCCCATAGACCAATTCATTCCCAGGGCGCGTAATACGCCGCTAGAGAGTGACTTTGTCAATTATCTCCCCTCGGCGTATTGCGAGCAGGGAGAGGAGTTTTTCCATATTTCCCTCTATGAGAACTGTGAAATTACGTAAAGACCAGGAATTTTTCAGCCGTAATTTAGGCGACTCCGGCACGTAAATTTCGGGACCGAATTACGTCCTGGATTAAGCCGTGTGAACATGGCCTAAGAGCTCACTTAAGCTTTTAGGTGTGTATCTGGTAACAAGCTTGTTGATTATTTTCAACTTACAGAAATTTGATTGCAGCTCTAGTGCATGATACCGGCTGTGGCTCAGCACAGGGAATGTAATGTATTGTTTTTACAAAGTTACTGAACTTTTTATGTAAATTGTATCTGTATACAAAAGTGTATAGTCATGGTCGTGCATGTACATACCCTTTAAGCATTAATACTGCAAGCCCTACAATGTGTCTTTCTGAGCACAGACAAAAAAGCGGTTATATCAGCTGCTTGCAACAATACAATGAACAATACTTCATGGTGCTGCATTAGCCAAAATCAAAGCGGATGAGAGAGAGGCCCCTGCAGCATCAGCTGGGCGAGGCTGTCCTGATGCCCCACACCCATGTGATTCGACATGAGCACTAATATATAGCACTCTACAGAAGATTTCCCTATATAAATGAGCTCCGGTTATTAGAAGTGCAAAGTTAGGTCATCTCCAGAACTGAGCACCATCTCATGCAGCAGAAGTCATGTGGCTGAGCTGAAGGTCAGGAAAGCTTGAATCATCATTCTCTGAATAATGTAATTTTGGGCAGAACAACTCAGCCGGGAATGTGTATTATAATTTATTAAGTAGCAAAAAAAAAAAAAATTAAAAATCTGTGTACTGTGCTTCTGGACCACTGATGCTAAATCTGTAACAGGAACCATGTGCTATTGTAATACTGTTCTGTAGCCCCAGGCTCTGGCTGCAACTGCTTCCTCTGCACCACTAATGCTATGCCCCATTATTATGCAATTATTATTACTACTCCAGGGCACTATACATCATACATGCCAACTCTCCCATTTTTGGCGGGGGGGTCCCGCTATTTTGGGTCCCCCCCCGCCCTCCCGGGGGAGTTGGCATTCCTCCCGCCGCTTGCAGGCGGCGGGGGTCCTTTAAATTACCGTGGCGCAAGAGTAGCGCTGGCGCGCTACTCTTGCACCGCTCCTACAGGCGGGTGAAGCGGCCGCAGCGTCCGCTCACCTGCCCAGTGCGTGTCACTGTGCAGGGAGGAGGCAGCAGGGATCGCTCCCTCCTCCCCCTGTATGTACAGCGCCTGTGTGCGCCATACATACAGGTCAGCGGGGCAGGGGAAGTGACGCGCGGCTGCTCTCACTCCCCTGCGTCGCTGAGGAAATCTTCCGGAGCGGCCTGCGCTGCAGGAGCCTGGTGTGGTGAGTAGATTTTATTATGTTATTTTTATTAGCTTTAGGGGCCATCTACCTGGCTAAAATAAGGGGGCCTTACTGGTACATGGGGGGGTCTACCTGGCAACAGAGGGGGCACTACCTGGCTAAAAATGGGGGTTATGGCACGGGGGCAACTACCTGACTACAATGGGGGGTCTACTGGCTACAAATGGGGGGTCTACCTTTGGGAACAGAGGGGGCACTACCTGGCTAACAATGGGGGCTACCTGGCTAACAAGTGGGGGCACTACTGGATAACAAGTGGGCATCTACCTGGCTAATAAAGGGGGCATACCTGGCTAACAAAGGGGGGCATCTACCTGGCTACAACTTTGGCTCTACCTGGCTACAGAGGGGGCATCTACCGGCCTGTAAGGGGCACTACCTGGTTATGGGGGGCTACTACCTGGCTTTAAGGGCATCTATCTGGCTTTCTTCCAAAGCCGTTATGCAGTTAGGTGGAGTGGGTGTGGCTTTTTGAAGGGGCATGGCATACCAACAAGACGGGTGTGTCCATGCAAATTTTTGTCGCGGCGCTTACGAAGATCTCCTGCTTTTTCATTTTCAGAAGTTGGCAACTATGCTATACATTCAATAGCAGGTTTAATGCATACAGCTCCAGGCACGGAAGGGTTTCAGAAAGTTTGAATTCACATTAGATTGTGACAGTGTGGACTATGACCCTACAATGCTGACAGGCCGCATGGCCATGGATTAGGGTCATTGGAAGGAGACTCGTATGTCTAGGTCTGCTTAAAGAACTGCATAAATAGCAATTCCATCAATTCCTAATTTTCCTGTTTCTCCCTATTTAGGGCTATCAACTGGACTCTACAGATTGAGGGCCATTTTCTGCCTTCTGGATCCCAATGGGGTTGTCACCCAGTTTTGCCAGACACCTAAAGGGTAAATCTTTCGAGTTATGTTACGTTGCACCCCCATGGCTTAGTCTCCTATTGGCATACAACTAGGCATAGTCACAATTCTGGAGCGTGCATAGCTAGGGAGATAGGTATAGATGTACTGTCAGGTTCACCCAATTTTTATGTAAAACACCTCATATTTATGAAACATGCTGGACCATTGTCAACTTATCACCGTTCGTCTCCTCCATGCACCCTAATAGATTGTAAGCTCTTGTGAGCAGGGCCCTCACACCTTGTGTCTCATCTGTAAGTAGCTTTTATTGTGTAAATGTGTCTTTTTGTCTGTAATTATACCCTCTAAATTGTAAAGTGCTTCCGATTTTGTTGGTCAAGACTTCACACGTGCGGGCCCCAGTTCTCTAAATGCTACCGCGGGGATCAGGCACATCAGAACTCTCATAGCTTTAAAAGGTCTGGGAACACTTCTTCTCACTCGGGCCCTACCAGAATCCCTAATGCTAACACCCTCCTCCCCCCAAAACCCCTTTAGGCACTCATCTCATTTTCGGCATTTAAAAACTGTATATAAAATTATAGAGGGTGGCAGGTTCATCCGAATTCTACGTATAACAACCCCATTTTATTCACATGGCGGGGACCATTTTTAAACCTAGCATTTCTTACCTTCGTCTCACCCGTACACCCTAATAGATTGTAAGCTCTTGCGAGCAGGGCCCTCTCACCTTGTGACTCTCTGTAAGTGCTTTTCATTGTGCAATGTATTTCTTTTGTCTGTACCCGCACCCTCCAAATTGTAAAGTGCTGCGGAATATGTTGGCACTATATAAATAAAAATTATTATTACTATATAAATCAAGATTATTATAGGTACTGGGGGCAACAACAAGTCACTCTGCCCCGGCAAGGGTTTTTTATATACCGGGCAACTTCTACAAACAGTAACCCAAACGAAGACCTGACATCAGTAATTTCAGGGCCCATATAGCCGAAGCATCCAGGCCCCTCACCCATTACCAGTTTCTATCAGCGGTCCCCTCTTTCAATTCGCTCTGCCAATACTACCCTAATGGCACCAATAACTACAACTCTGAAAACTTCTGTGGAGCACTAATGGCAGCCATATTGGTTGCCACTCAGCTTTTCCAGAATCAGACAAACCTAAGGACTGAGAAGAAGACAACTCGGATGGGGAGGGGGGGTTGAATTTATAATATTTATAGATACATATTTGTAAATATTTTTAGACAAATTCTGCAATTTGTTGTGACCCGTGGAGCAAGCGACGGCTCATTTCCAAGAAGTTCTGCAGTAGCTGAGGGTATGGAATGAGGCGACAAAGTGTCTATAGCAGCAGCAGCCGCATCCATGAGTCAGTTACTTTTACTCTGAAATGCCAACCACACGCCGCTCTCATAAACCCCCTGACAATAGCCTTATGACACACACTTCCCAGGGACCACATAAATCCCATGTTCGCAACATTGCAAGCCAAAGCATTTTATCTCAGTAACCAGACTCCCTCCCAAATCTCCCATCCCCTTGTAAGAGCTCCAGGAAAACCCTTCCAAGCTGTATAGTAGTCATCACTGGCACAAATGTCATCTTTCTGGAATGCCACTATAGTCTAAGGTTTACGGTAACATCAGGTAACAACATATCCTACCTTAGCCTGCAGATACTGGGGGTAGTAGTAGGTAGTGTACTGAGGGTACATCTGGTGTTTCCACACTTTTCCCATGTAGATAGGAGGATAGAGGTGCAGTGCAGATCCCAAATCCCAAGTTCTCCTCTGTGGCTGTCCTAGTGCAGCAGCAGCTGGTTGGTATCTGCTATTCTGCCAACACAAACCTCACCCAAGGAGAAGGGCTTGCTGACCCCCTCCCTCCCTGGCAGCCAGTGTGAGTGCAGCTCTCTGAGGAGTTTCTCCAGAGGGCAGGTAATGCTGTTTGATTTCATGCAGCAAGCAAACCCCAGGAAACAATCAATAAAGTCTGCAGCTTTCTGTTCAGTGACAGGCAGCAGGGAGAAAGACTGGCAACCAGGGAAATAGTGGGGGCTGGGAAATAGGAGTGGCTGCTTTAATTATAAGCCCAGAGGTGTTTATGCTGCTCGCTTTATTATTATGATGCCAACTAGTGATGGAGTCACCTACCATAAGTCAATGCTGAGGGATACTGATGCAGCAGAGCTGAGTTTGTTAGTTGGCAGAATTTGACCTCCTAATGTGCTGTATGGGACTGCAGGTAAATTTATTTAAAGGATGCAATTTTCAAGGGTATGTCCACTCGGCAAGGGTTTCAGATTTTGAAAACTGTGAAAAACTAACTGTAAAATATCCCCATAGACCTCAATATAAAATCCGAGCTAGTCGGATTTCAAAACCGGCGCATTACAAAAAAAGTCAGAACTTCTACATTATTCCGCTGTATTTCACCAGAAAAATGATGGATTTTTGTATTATTTAATTGAACGGGAAAACCATATCCAAGCACAGTGCATCAAAACCAAACCAAGCGTAAAATACTGGTGGGTTTTTTTTTGGGGAGGAGGGGGGGGGGGCATGAAGCAGTTTTTTGTAAATACCGGATGCTTGAGGTATGGCATTTTTTCAGACTTACCTTTTGTTTTCATCCTCATCTTCCATACACTGTTTATTTTATTTTTTTTAGCCGCACCATATAATGTGAGCTATTTGTTAACTATATTTTATAATTCTATATATATTATATTTATTATATATATATATATTATATAATATATATATATATATGAACTTTACCAATACAGAGAAACCAAACAAAATTCATCGAAATTGATTACTATGTGTTTTCTATAATAAATGGAAAGAGGGGGAATCTTTTGAATTGTTTAATTTTTTTAAAATAGTAAATAACTTATTTTTTACTTTTTACATGAACCTTTAGGGCGACATGTATGATTTCTGGTGCCCAGGTGCCATCTTTTTGCACGCATTAGTAGCGTAGAACCTGTTCTACTTGGGGTCATAGATTTAGTGCTTTTTAGCTACAAAGCAACACTTCTGGCTCAGGTAAACCACATTTAACCCCTTAAGCCTATCACCTGAAAAGTAGTTAATGACCAGAACATTTTTTTCGTTTTTGCCTCCTTGCGTTTAAACAGTTGTAACTTTTTTTATTTTTCAATGACGCAGTTGTATGAGGCCTCATTTTATTCGAGACAAGTTGTACTTTATGGGGGAATAGTTTAAATTCGCTTTTAAATAATTGCCGATTTTTATTTTTTTTATTTTTTACACCATTCACATTTCACACTTAATAACTTGTTAGATTAATTCTACAGGTTATTACGGTTGTGTGGATACCTAATATGTGTAGGTTTTTTTGTGTGTGTAATACATGCACAAGTATTTTTTATTAAATATTTATTTTTATTTTTTATTTATTTTTACTTTATTTTTTTTACAATTTTTCAGTTTTTTTTTTTTTTTACAAATCCCCTGAAGGGAGAACTGTTTTACAATTTTTTTTTTAAACACTTAGTAATGTATTAGCATATTCATATATGCAAATACATTCTAATCTGCGTCACTTTGACACAGGCAGTGATTTGGACACCACACAGTGTGTCCTAGTCACTGGCTTCATACACAGACAGCTCTCGGGCCACTCTAGGTCCCCAGGGCTGACTGTGCAGCCGTTCCCCGAGCTCTGTCGGGTCACCGGGTGTTCCGATCACCCGACAGAGCAGGGGAAACCCTTTGATTGCATTGCGGTAACGATCCGCCGCAATCAAAGGGTTTGATTGTCCAGGGCGGTATCCCGCCAGGAATCAGATAATGTGCATGTCACTTTCTCCCCGCTCGGCGGGGAGGGGAGACGGAGTCCATAGTTCTCTATGAGAACTGTGAATTACCGCAATGCCTGGGACGGATTTCAGCCGTACTGGAGCGCAGTACAGCTGAAATCCGTCCCAAAATCAGTTGTGTGAACATCCCCTAAATGTGTAGCTTCGTACGTTTCTAGTGCGCCCGGCCTCCAGCACGACCCCTGATCTCAGGCGCATTACAAAGTGCCGCAGGTGCTCTGTAATGCGCCTGGTCTTGGAGTGCATCTGACTAAAAATGTAGCGAATGAGGCTGCGCCAGTTTTTGGACTGAAAAGGCGTCAGACTTCTGGCTCAGCCCCGTACATACATGTCACCCTTAGTACTTAGGGTGTCAGGTCTATGGAGGTACAGTGAGCCCTGGCTGGAGCCCAGCCCTCTGTCCCTGCCTACTTGACGTGCTGCCCTAAGTGGCAGACCCCAACTGGACATCGGTCCCTGTGCTACCATACTAAAGTGCTTGGGTCTTCAGGTGATAAGAACAGTCAGTCAGTCAGTCTAAGACTATGTTCATATGGCGTAATTGCGGGGCGTACAGTACTCCCCACAATTATGCCGGGTGTTCGGGAGTCACGCCGGCCCCATTGACAGTCATTACTCGCGGTGCGTATTCTTCGCAAGTAATTGACATCACTTATTGCTCCACGCGTACAATTTGATTGCATTGTACGAGTGGGGAGAGGAGGCGTAATCCATAGTTATCTTTGAGAACTGTGGATTAATCATTTCTGCACGCATCTCGCTCGTATTAGAGTGTAAATACGACGCAAAATTCCCCCGTGTGAACATAGCCTAAGGGTATGTGCACACAACGTGTTGAATATATTACTACAATACATAAAACCTATTGCGTAAAATGTATCCAAGTATGTACCACAAAGTGTGGTACATATTTGAATATGTTTCCTGGACTGCAGAAATATACCCTATTGTTTCTATTGGCTTTTAAATGCATAAAACGGATCAAGGGAAAGAGTAGGCCTATCTGCTCAGCAGGATGGAGGTCAGCAGTGTTGTGGGAGAGCAGAGTTGAGTTACCTCTGGTCCAAGTTCAGTGGGCTACTGAACATGTAAATAGTTGAATGCAGCAGAAAAAGGGAACCTTGCCTATCTGCTGGCGATAGGTAGGGCATGTCGGACTGGCCACCCCACTCACAGATCGTTCTGAAAGTAAGGAGTTGCCAGAGGAAGACACTGGCTGCATAGGCTGAAGAGAGGAAAGAGAGGACCTCCGGAGGTCCTTAGAGAGAGTTGGCTTAGTCAGTCAGTCCTGGGTAGGGTGTCAAGAGGTCTGAAGAGAGGTCCCTTGGGAAGATGTAAAGAGAAGCTACTGAGGAGGTAGGGAGAAGAGTGAAGAGACTGAGTCCCTTGTGAGAAGTGTGATTGTGTTGGAGAAGTGTACCACTGTCTGGTGTCATGGAGAGAAAATGTAACAGTCACAAGTTCCAATGTTGTGAGAAAAAGCCTGAGTTTTCCCGGAAGGACTGTTCTGTCTGCAGTTACTGAGAGCTGGTGCACCACACATTTGTCACGTCACCTTTCCCCCGGAATTACACAACATCATAGAACCTGCAGGTGGAGCAGCGTGTTCTCCATCTTTACAACTATTCTCTCTAGTTCTGGAGTGTAATAGACCTGGGGTCTTCATTAGGCCCTAACTGCTATGACAACTATGATATGATCACATAGGGAAGAGGAACAACAGGTGACAAGGGCCCTCCCATCTAATAGCTTAGGCCCCATTCACATGTTTTTGGTGGTATCCTTGAAAAAGTTATCCTGATAGATATCACAACAGGGCCATGATGAGAACATAGCAATATATTGGGCAAATGTAGACTGTTTTAGACTAGGTTTGGCTTTTTTTTCCCGAATGTATATAGTAGACCACACTTTTTTGCCTATAGCTCTGTCACGTCCCTGCGGCCATATCCTTCAGAATAACTTTTTAATGGCATCCTGTTGGATAATATTACCCTTAAAGGGTTTGTATCACAAAAGACATTTATCACATACCCACAGGTCTGATTGTTGGTGGTCTCACAACTGGGACCAACACAATCGCTAAACTTGAGCCTTCAATCCTGAGAGCGTGGCAAGGAAGTGTTTGAATGGAGTAGTGGTCGAACATGTTCAGTGCTGCTCCATTTAAAGTCCATGGGAGCAATGGTGTTTGCTGTTTTAGTGATTGTGGGGGATCAAGCAGCGATCATCCTCTGGATAACTGATATATGTATTTTGTGGTACAACCCCTTTAAACACCTGTCACACTGACATCTAATTATTTAAATGGCCAGCATGAGAAATCCAACATATGGAAAACGTTAGGAAGCTTTCACGCAGCGCAGTTTTGGTGCAGTTTTAACTGTGCTCCAATTAAACTGCCTTTAATACCAGCAAGCTTCTTTCAGTTTTCTAAATTGTTCAGAAAGATGTTTCAAGTAAGTATCAATTACTGTGTCTGAAGTCTTGTGGATTACAAGCACACTTATTGATTACTCACTTTCCAAACAGTTTAGACAAGTGAAAAAAGCTTGGAGTAATAAAGGCAGTTTAATTGGAGCGCAGGTAAAACTGCACCAAAACTGCGCTGTGTGAAAGCGTCCTAAAGCGTTTTTGGATCTGAATTTGGATCTGTGTTAGATCCGAAAATTGGATCCAAAAACGCAACGTTGATCGGTTCCTAAACAGATCCAACACAGCTGCGTGTTTGGATGCGTGTTGGATACAGCAGGAGCGCACCCTATCATTTTAAATAGGGCTCCTGCTGCCTCTTTTGGACCAAGAATTGACATGTCAATTCTTGGCACGGATCTGAAAGACGGAGTGAGACTCGCATCGGCGATTACTCGTGTGAACACCGATGTGTGTTTCTAGTTAAAAGCAATATAAAATCACATTGCTCGTTATTAGATACGTGTTTGAGTCTGTTTAGTGTCCGACAAACGGATCCAAACACGTATCTAAAAGCGTATGTAAAACACGCCGTGTGAACATACCCTTAGGGTGCTTTCACTCGGCACAGTTTTGGTGCAGTTTTAACTGTGCTCCAATGAAACTGCCTTTGTTGGCAGCAGCTTCTTTCATTGATCTAAACTGTACAGAAAGTGAGTAATCCATTAGGGTGCTTTCCCCGGTGCATTTTTGGGTGCGTTTGATGCGTTTGTTTCAATGCGTTTTTTGTGCAGGAAGGCATCAGGCAATTAATCGCTGTACATTGCTGCACAAAAATCGCCGGTAATTAACCATGATTTAACTGCGTGTTTTCACCGCGATTTTTGTGCAGCAATGTACAGCAATTAATTGCTGTGCCTTCCTGACAAAGAAGCATTGATAAATAAGGCATCAAAATGTTCCGTGTGCAAGGACCCTAAGGCTATGTTCACATGCGCTTAAAAATCGGACGTATTTCATCGTAATTACGCGCGTATGTGCGCATAATTTACGGCATGGAAATTACGTTCCAGTCATTACGGTAATGCACAGTTCTCATAGAGAACTATGGATTACGTCTCCTCACCCCGCTCGGCAAATACGCCGCGGGGGGAGATAACCGACATGTCAGTTACTAGTGGCGTATAAGCGCCACTAGTAATGATAGTCTATGGGCTGGCGAGGTGCCGGCCCCCCGCCCCCGTCCACACAGCGTAATTGCGGGGTGTAAATACGCCCCGCAAAAAAGCCGTGTGAACATAGCCTTAAAGTGCTTTCACACGGTGCGTTTTTGATGCGTTTTTCAATGCATTTTTTGTTCAGGAAGGTACAGCAATTAATGCTGTACATTTCTGCAAAAAAATCGCGGTAATTACCGCGATTTTACTGCGAATTTACAGCGATTTTTGCCGTGATTGGTGTGCAGTAATGTACAGCATTAATTGCTGTACCTTCCTGCACAAAAATTGCATTGAAAAAAACGCATCAAAAACGCACCGTGTGAAAGCACCTAGGCTATGTTCACACGGCTTAACTGCGGGGCGTAATTTCGCCCCGCAATTATGCCGATGTGGACGGGGGGGGGGGCGGAGCGGGGGAGTGAGCGGGGGGCCGGCACTTCGCCGGCCCATAGACAATCACTGCTAGCGGCGCGTATACGCCGCTAGAAAGTGACATGTCAATTATTTCCCCACCTGGCGGCTTCGCCGGGCGGGGAGAGAAGACGTAATCCATAGTTCTCTATGAGAACTGTGAATTACCATAATGAATGGGCCGTTTTCGGCCCGTAATTGGTGCACTCCGGCGCGTAATTACGGACCGAAATACGGCCCATTTTAAGCCGTGTGAACATAGCCTTAGTGTGTTTGAATCCACAAGACTTCATACACAGTAATTGATTACTTACTTGAAACACCTTTCTGAACAATTTAGACATCTGAAAGAAGCTTGCTGGTAATAAAGGCAGTTTAATTGGAGCGCAGTTAAATCTTCACCAAAACTGCGCTGTGTAGGCTATGTTCACATGGCTAATTGCAGGGCGTACAGTACGCCCCGCAATTACGATGGTGTTTGGGAGCTCGCGCCGGCCCCATAGACTGTCATTACTCGTGGCGTGTAAGCGCCGTGAATAAATGACATGTCACTTATCTCCCCGTGCGTATAATATGAGTATATTGTACGCGCGGGGAGAAGAGGCGTAATCCATAGTTCTCTATGAGAACTGTGGACTACCGTAATTACTGGGGCACATTTTGCTCGTTTTAGAGTGCAGTACGCCGCGAAATACGCTGCAAAATGCGCCCTAATTTAAGCCGTGTGAACACACCCTTAGTATTACTGATAGTGGGTGCAGCTGTGATTAACTAACAGCACCCTCCATCCATGGAGTGGGCTCAGCTTTGGAGCCGGCTCCATACTCCTCTAACACTGTAATTATGTAATAGTACATTATGTAGTAGTCATTATGGGGTTAAACTTTTAAAATACCAGGGGAAAAAAAGCGCTCAAAATTCCAAATGTATGAAACAGAAACATGCTACCAAAAATGCCTGTCAAAAAACCCAACGAAAGACTTGAAATTCATGACGCCGAAAAAAAGGGTTTCTAAAGGAGGCATTATGATAATTTCTGCCGCTGTTGTATAGTTTTCTGCAAATTTGATTTTCCGACGTTTGTTTCGGGAACTTCTTTGACTGATATAACTTGTGCTAAATTGACAGAATACATTTAAAGAGGAATTAGCATATAAAGCTGAAATGCAAATGATGTGTGTTCAGAACCGGCCTGTGCTTGTACGTTAGCGATGCGGAGGAAGCCGTTCCTTGGATTTTATTTACACATTCCTTAATGAATAACAAACAAGTGCAGGGTTTTATAATGCGCGTGGCGGATACTTTTGGACTGAACCTGCTCTTCTTAATGTGAATGTGGTCTACCAGGAGCAGGAGATATAGGGAAATTGTGGAGGGGGTGTTTGTGGTGTCAGTGGTAAATACATCAAAGAGCATTTCCATGCAAAACATGTTTGTAAAGGGATACAGTTGGGAGATCTGTCAAAACACAGGAAACCGAGAAATAGATAAAGAAAAAAAGCTTGTTATGCTGTGTTTCTATTGAACGGGGACATGGTCTCAGGCAGACCTCCTTTGCACCACTTTTTAGCAGGTGGGGGCCAAAATCATTTGGGAACACCCGTGGATTGACTGGGAACATCCAAAGACTAACTTGAGAAAACCTCCAGACCACTTGTAAATGTCACAAAGTATCTGCTAAAGCCCCTGGGCTGTCCAGGAACATATATTTTGATGTGATGTGAGGTTTGCATAAGCCCTGCCCCATTGCGGTCTGGTTTGCGGACCACAAACAATCCACGGACCATATGCTGTACAGGGCTGGTATAAGGGTATGTCCACATGCATATGGCATGGTAATACAAAGCAGAGATCTGAGGTATACCCATGTATTTTACTTTTTATTGATGTTGACTTTGCCTAGTCCACATCCTGGATTCCGACGCATTTTTCTGAGGACTCATATAGAGCTGAAAAGCAGCACTAGCCACAAGAACCATAGCATGTGCCATAGATCCTGAAGACTTCGTGGCACAGTGGGACAGCACCTGAAATCCAGGACTGTACCACTGGATCTGGGATGGTTCGGAGGTCTGTGATAGACATCTTTGTTGCTGTTACTTTGGAACATGAGACTCGCTGTTAAACTCGCTGCTCAAACCACAAATGGGATCTTGTGGACAGTTTTGGGCACCAGTGCACAGGAAAGACAGGAAAGGGGGCGTCCTCTACGTCTAGAGGAAAGAAGGTATCTACATAGAAAAGGATTCTTTACTGTAAGAGCAGTGAGACTGTGGAACTCTTCGACAGAGGAACTTGCCATGGTGAATTCAATTACAGAGTTCAAAAAGGGTCTGGAGACATTTCTAGATGTAATAGTATAACTAGTTATAGTGACCAGGATTCTGGAGAAGGGTCTGGATACATTGCTAGATGTAATAATATAACAAGTTATAATGACAAGGATTCTGGAGAAGGGTCTGGATACATTTCTAGATGTCATAATATAACAAGTTATAGTGACCAGGATTCTGGAGAAGGGTCTGGATACATTGCTAGATGTAATAATATAACAAGTTATAGTGACCAGGAATCTGGAGAAGGGTCTAGATACATTTCTAGATGTAATAATATAACAAGTTATAGTGACCAGGATTCTGGAGAAGGGTCTGGATACATTTCTAGATGTAATAATATAACAAGTTATAGTGACCAGGATTCTGGAGAAGGGTCAGGATACATTTCTAGATGTAATAATATAACAAGTTATAGTGATCAGGATTCTGGAGAAGGGTCTGGATACATTTCTAGATGTAATAATATAACAAGTTATAGTGACCAGGATTCTGGAGAAGGGTCTGGATACATTTCTAGATGTAATAATAGAACAAGTTATAGTGACCGGGATTCTGGAGAAGGGTCGTTGATCCAGAGGTTTATTCTGATGCCAGATTGGAGTCAGGAAGGAATTTTTCCCCAAAATTAGAACAATTGGCTTCTACCTCAAGGAGGTTTTTTGTCTTCCTCTGGATCAACACTATAGGATAACAGGCTGAACTGGATGGACGTCTGTCTATTTTCAGCCTTACAAACTATGTAACTATGTATATTGAACTAGCATCAATAAGTATTAATAAAAGAATATGTCTCATAACCGCTCCGAGCTGTTGCACTGATCAGATGATCAGATGATGGTTATGGCATGAGTCCAGTTGATTTTACTGGGATGGGTTTCTGTCAGCAGCTCACATCTCCTATAGTGCCCACAACAGAGGAAATGCAGTATGACATTCATCCATTTGTATGAATGGCTAGGTGTGCAGGAGTAAGAGCCTATTCACATTACGTTTCTGCTATCTGTTCGTGCTATACATTTGGATACCCTGAATAATATATCCGGACAGATAGCATGGTGGGGAGCATGACTGGGCCATAGAGATCTATAGGGCAAGTGTAGTCTGAATTGGACTATGTTTGCCCTATTTGCTAAAAATATACGCTTCCTGCTTTGGACACATATTCGTGTATTTACCATATATGTTCAGCAAATAAAGACAGCATAGTCCAATTTTGGCTTCGTCAATATGTGTTGGAACACATTTTTCACGGTATCCCAATGGTTACAATGAAAGGGAAGCAGAAAGGTGATGAGAACGAGGTCTTATAACTAATGGATCATGGACGGTGGTCTGTAGTTGGGGCTCTATCTGTGATGTGTCCTTATAGGGCATATGAGAACACCACACATCATCAAAATCCATGAACTTTTATTAATTTCACCGCTCTCTATGACAGGAATACAATATCATGTTAAATGTTACCCAGTGGATGACATTTATAGGAAAAAGAAAAAAAATTATGAAAACTGTGCTATAGGACAATTACTTATTTATGTGGCAATAATGCACTCTTGCAATACTGGGAGCCATGCCAGCCTACCCATATCCCACTATCCCTGCTCTCTAATGTTCCCTAATGGAGTCCCAGTAATGGGCAGTGCCGTGTTGTTTAAATGTTCAGGATATCCAATTAGTTCTCAACTTCTGTAACTGTTCGTCATTCCACAGCAGGGAAACGGCCAAATTGCTGTCACATTACAAGAGCGTTGAGCTGCTGAAAGTCAGTGCTCTTTGTATCACAGATGTCCATCATTAAATTGTAACCAGGGTAGTGGTAGTTCATAGATGGGCAGCTTTGTATTTTCATCTCATTTACGATATAACAATGGTCTGTGCTACTTACTTTAGATTGACATGGCTAACAGGGGACTTATCGAATAGGGTGCAATTCAGCCTCATCACTGAAGCCATTAACCATCCTCTTCACTTAAAAGGGTATTCCCATCTCAGACATGTATGGCATAGCTACAGGATATACCATAACTATCTGATAAGTGAGAATGTATCTTGAGAATTTCTCTTTGCAGAATGGAGAAGTGTCTGCAAATGTTCCCCTGTTTCCATTTTATGCTATAGTTCAGCTGAACTCCCATTTACATGGATGAAGACTGGGGCACATTCCCAATCACCTCTGCGTTCTGCATGGAGGAGTTCTCAAGATAGACCCACACCTATCAGACGACTCTATATCCAGTGTATATGGCTGAAGATTGGGGCACATGCCCGATCACCTCTGCATTCTGCATGGAGGAGTTCTCAAGATAGACCCACACCCAGCAGATGATTCTGGCATATCCAGTGTATATACTATGAATGTCTGAGATGGGAATATCCCTTTCAGGTGGGTATACAGCTAACAACTACTCTTTCCTGCCTCCTTGTACACATGCATGCTCAGTCAAATGAGCTTGCATATGTTCTCAATGGAGAGAGGGGAGTAAGCCATTGCCAGATACCTCTACTTTATAGGATGTTAAAATTTTATAGGCTTGATCCTTCTTTTCACCGACATCATATCTTAGGGTGGAAAGTCGTCCAGTCCACCTGAAATCGGAAGGCTCAGGTAGATGTGCTGCTATGTATATGGGCATCTTTACTTTCGGTGGCCTTCAATTCCAGACTGATGGCCATAATATTCTCCACCCTTCCTCCTGATGTTCTCTGCAGTCTATTTTCACAGGCACTTACTGTATATGTATGTAATATGTAGTATAATGTTGTACTGTGTTACCCATAGAAAGTAGTAGAAGAGTGAAGAAATCAGGCGATACCTTTTAAAGACTGAGTATATTTGCTTGTTTGGTATAACACCATGAAGAAGGGAGCTAGTTCTCTCGAAAGCTCACCATCAAATATATTCAGTCAGCCTCTAAAAGGTATCGCCTGATTTCTTCACTCTTCTACAATGTATGTAATAGGGGAACATCTCTCCTTATGGAGAGCACCAGTTAAGGTGTGTAGTGTTTTGATTGCCTTTTAGCCCACTACTAAGCCTTCTCTCAGCCACTCATTGCCTCCCACCCAGTCAAGCCAATATCGCTCTGCTCTACACTCATGAGGGACAAAACCCCAAAACGGCGTATGTAGATGAGCGATATTGGCTTGACTAATATTCCTTTTTGCTTCTCAAAGATTCAGTGAATCAGAAGTAAATTGAGGATTTGTTAAAATGCAATGTAACAACCCAGCCCAATTCACTGAAGTTGGTTGTATGTAACCTCAGTGCCTCGGGCAGCATAGACTGTAAATACGGCCTTGATTATAACAAGTCTTTATAATGATACAGAATGGGACGACTGTACTCAGGGTTGATAGGTAGAATGTAAAAACTTATTGCTGCAGGTGAATACTGAAGGACTATGCTGTGTATCCGCTACGGCTTCTTTTTTGGATGTACTCTGAAAAGATCTTAATGTTTTAATAATTTGTGAATAAAGGTTTATTTATTTCTGTGAGTTGCTGATTGGGTATACTGTATTCAAACTTTACTTAGGAACTATGTTCAGTATAGAGGCTGCCACTAACACCAAGGGCCACATGTATGAAAACGGTCTAGGTCTAAAATTCACTTTGTTGCCCATAGCAACTAATCAGAGCAATCAATCAGAGCGCCTCTCTAATTTTTCCAGAGCACTATATGAATTGAAAGGAGCGCTCTAATTGGTTGTTATGGGCTCTGATTTGTTGCCATGACCTCTGGTTGCTATGGGCTCTGATTGGTTGTTATGAGCCCTGATCGGTTGCTATGGGCAACAAGAAGTCTTAGACCTAGACAGTTTTCATACATGTCCCTCCCAAATGTATTCATAGGGCCTCATATATAAAGCTGAATGACAAATAAATACGTTTTTGACATAATCTTTACCAGTATGCATTATCACACCTTTTTTGCATGTGTGGAATAGAGTTGTAGGCTATGCTAAAGTTAAAAAATAAAATAGTGCATGGTATATATTTTTTAATATGGGATCCAGTGGGCGATATGCCATTGTATGCCTATGTAGTAACATATATCACAGGTTTCTGTTGTAGGTATACATTAGAAATCATTCTGACACATACCACTAATGCAGGGGTTGAACCGAAAAATAGAAAAAGTCCTTTCATCAAACAATATAGTCTCTCCTAAACAAGCACCAGAAAAACATGAACAAAACCGAACAAAGGGTGCAGAGAGATATATAAAATATTAATAACAAACATTTTATTATTTATTTTTATTCATACTTAAAACCAAAAAAAAATAAAAAAATTTCACATGATAAACAAAACAAAAATGACAAAAAATTAATTTAATAAATGAAAAAAAGTAAAAAAATAAATAAAGTGTGGGTGGTGTATATCAGATATACATTAGTAAGTAGATGTAAGTAAAAAAAAATGTAATACATATCCCACTGCTGACTATGAATCCAGGTTACAAAGGCAAATATAACACATAAGGGGAATGCAGGGGTGTGTAACGGCTGGGAGTAGTTGATCCTCTGAGCCACTGCAGGCGATGGTATAAGCTGCACGAGGGAGTAGGTTCTAAAGGTTTGCTGGTGTTCACCAAAGCTTGATGGTCTTGCTGTAGCAGGCGACTCCCAGGTTGCTACCCCTGGTGCGACTTGCCTGCAGTGGCGGACGAGGTGTAGCGCGGTACAAAATCGTTAAGCAGGCTCATAATTGGGGATAGGCACGAAGGTCAGGACAGGCGGCAGAGGTTCATGGTCGAAGGACGGAGGCAAATGGAAATGGTACAATGGAACAGACTGGAACAATGCTCAGGAATAGCCTTCACAACAGGTACAACGCACTATGGATCCAGCAAGGGAAAGAAGGAAGAGGCAGGGTTAAATAGGGTCAGCGCCCAGTAGAGACAGTGCACGGAGCGAGGAGAGGTGAGTAACTCAGTCCGGGCACAGAAGTAAGGGTGCGCCACCTGAAGGAACAGCAGCAGAGGCACAGGTGTGTCCGTGAGTCGCGTGAGCACCCATAACAGGGTGTCAAACTTATTTCCACCAAGTGCCACATTAACATTACAGTTACCCCCAAAGAGCTATTGGAGGATGGACAGGGTGCCTGGGTAGGACTATTAGAAACTTGCCCCTGCCCGTTAGTTGCTGAAAAAAAAGCGTGGGTGGTCGTGCCAGAGCTCTATATCCAAGATGGAGCTGTTTGTGATGGCATGACCTTCTCTATCAATTGTGGCTAAATTTTTTGGGGAAAAAATTTGGTGGTTCTTTGTGTCTGGGCCCTTTTACATCACTGTCGCTGTCTCTTAGTTGTGTGGATTGGCCCCCAGGCCTCGGTGCAGGGGGGCCAATAGGGCATACGGGCAAATACTCCCGTCAGGGGCCCCCCAAACAAAAAAAGGCCCACTGAATGTTAAAAAAAAAGGAACAGTAAAGGGTTTGGGGCCCATTTGATTTGGCTGTATGGGGGGCCCCCGAACGGTTAAAGATGATGATGGAACCCTCTCCATGTGACACTGCACTATGGAAGGCTCAAACATGGATGAAGTCCGAAAAAGTGGCGTATCTATGCCAGTTTTAGGTGCATTAATCAGTGTAAATGCGCTGAAGTCTGATACTTTTTTAAAAAATTTGGGGTCAGGGATACCCTTTCATAGATTACTTAATGCGCCTAAAATGGCATCGTATCATAAAAGGGCGCATTGCATCAAAAAAGGGGGCATTGTATCAAAAAAGGGGACACTGCATCAAAAAAGTGGGCACTGCATCAAAAAAGTGGGCATTGCATCAAAAAAGGGAGCATTGTATCAAAAAAGGAGTATTGTATCAAAAAAGGGGGCATTGTATCAAAAAAGGGGGCATCGTATCAAAAAAGGGCGATTACTTCAAAAAAGGGGGCATTGCATCAAAAAGGACGCATTGCTTCAACACTCTGACACATAGCATTATCAATTGGTAGTATATGGTATGAGTTCTATCGAGTTCTCATTGCCGACCAGCGGGCCGCATAACATATGTAAGGCGCACTCAATAGGCGCATTTCGCGACGGGGGGGCGCAAGATTCCACCATCATGTAGGCTCATTTCAAAGTGCCGTTTCCGGCGGTATAATGGCCTAGGTATTGGTGTTCGACCAGTCCATTTTACAACAAGAATACGGGTGTTTAAAAGTGGGTTTGCGCCAAAATAGAACAAAAAAATGCATTGGCGTTGTTGGGACATGTGCCCTATGTGTGAAAGACTTTACGGCTGTAACCAGAAATAGTGTTGAGCGATTGCTTGCGTTGCGCTATCGAGACTCGAATCGATAGTCTGATGTCGGCCGCTATCGATTAAGGTTTTTCGATAGTGAGCATGATATGCTACGATGGACCATTAAAGTTGTGGGAGGCAAAAAACACCTTCTTTATTACACCCAAACAAGGCTGGAGAGCTGGAAATTAACATCACACAGTTAAATGGATAATGCTACATCTTAGGCTACACAACTTGGTTATAAAAGTCACAGAAAAAAATGTCCTGACCATTTACTATCCCGTCTTTGCTACCACAGCCGACCCTTAAAACCATGCATCACCCACAAAATTAAAAAAAAGTGACAGAATGGCAGTGGGCAGTATGTATGATTTGACCATCATGTTTCTTGAACTGGACTTTGTAATATCCGGTCCTGGAACGCCAGCATGAGCCCCAAACCTGCATGACCCCCACATTTAAAAAGTGCCGGAAAAAGGTATTTTCAACCACCATTTAGTTGAACTGGGACATTGACTATACCTGCTGGGCCACAGGCATGAGCCCACAACCTGCATGACCCCACATTTAAAAAAGTAGCGGAAAAGGGAGTCTTTCAACCACCATTTTAGTTTCAATGGACATTGGACTTACCTGTCCTGGGCCACAGCATGAGCCCAAACCTGCATGACTCCCACATTTAAAAAGTGCCGGAAAAAGGAGTCTTTCAACCACCATTTTTTAGTTTCTATGGACATTGACTATACCGTCCTGCGGACCACAAGCATGAGCCCCAAACCTGCATTGACCCCCACATTTAATAAGTGACGGAAAAGGAGTTTTCAAACGACCATTTTTGTTTCACTGGACATTGACTATACCTGTCCTGGGCCACAGCATGATTGGCCCCAAACCTGCATGACCCACACATTTAAAAGTGCCGAGAAAGTGAGTCATTTCAACCACCCATTTTAGTTTCCACTGGACATTGACTATACCTGTCCTGGGCAACAGCATGGAGCCCAAACCTGCATGACCCCCAATTTAGAAGTGCGGAAAAAGGAGTCTTTCACCACCATTTTAGTTTCACTGGACATTGACTATACATGTCCTGGGCCACAGCATGAGCCCACCAAAAATGCATGACCCCCCATTTAAAAAAGTGCCGGAAAAGGAGTCTTTCAACACACAATTTTAGTTTCTACTGGACATTGACTATACCTGTCTGGGCCACAGCATGAGAGGCCCCAAACCTGCATGACCCCCACATTTAAATAGATGCCCGGTAAAAGGATGAGGTCCTTTCAACCACCATTTTTAGTTTCACTGGACATCTGACTTACCTGTCCTGCGGCCACAGCATGGCCCCCAACCTGCTTGACCCCACATTAAAAAGTGCCGGAAAAAAGGATCAGTCTTTTACCACCATTTTTAGTTTCACTCGGACATTGACTATACCTGTCTGGCAACAGCATGAGCCCCAAACCTGCATGTCCCCCACATTTAAAAAGTGCCGGAAAAAGGAGTCTTTCAACCACCATTTTAGTTGAACTGGACATTGACTATACCTGTCCTGGGCCACAGCATGAGCCCCAAACCTGCATGACCCCCACATTTAAAAAGTGCCGGAAAAAAGGAGTCTTTCAACCACCATTTTAGTTGAACTGGACATTGACTATACCTGTCCTGGGCCACAGCATGACCCAGGGCCGGAGTTACAGTGGGTGCGGTGAAAGCCCAGGCTGGCGTCCGTCATCTATTAAAACGCAGGTTAAAATGCCCTGATGACGCAGCAACGAAAACTGTCGTGCTGAAGCAGAGTGCGGAAGCGGAAGTGTGAGAACTCCAGCCTTCCTCTGTACACAGTCAATACCTGGGTAGCGCTTGCCCCTCCGTATGAGTGTGGACCAATTGAGCTTCACTTGGAAATACTGGTGGTTAACGCTCCTGTTACACCCAGGTGCCCTTTATCTTGGCATTCTTTTTCTCATTTTACTCAACGTGCTGGAGGAAATGGTCTCTGTACTTTGTTCTCTGTCCGTGCTGAATAACCTACATCTGGTCAAGTTTTCCTGTACCTCCCTTGTACAATTCAGAGGAATTTTTTTAACACGCTATTTGTTACATGCAAGTTTTTTAGTACTTTAATTCTAGAAAACACATTTTTAAAATAGGATGGAATCCCACCATGTCTTTGTTTCTCTTTTTTTCATTGTATTAAATGGGTTGTCTCAATACAGGGATTGATAGCTATGTTAAAGATCTTGCAAAAACAAGTCATTTTGCAATATGTGTCCATTAACAGTGTCCTACCTATTCCTGTTTCTGACAGCACCATCACCCTTGAGCCACTCTTGACAATTGTGAAGAACAAATGTCGGTTAGAAACATACATTTTTTTAGAATAGGTCTGTAGTATAGCTGCATGTCACAGCAAAATGCCCCCAAAAATTCAAAGCATGACCCTTGAGCCACTTTGGTCAATTGTGAAGAACAAATGTCTGTTAGAAACAACATTTTTTTAGAATAGGACCTGTAGTATAGCTGCATGTCACAGCAAAATGCCCCAAAAATTCAAAGCATGACCCTTGAGCCACTTTGGTCAATTGTGAAGAACAAATGTCTGTTAGAAACAACATTTTTTTATAATAGGACCTGTAGTATTGCTGCATTTCAAAGCAGCATGACCCAAAAAATTATAAAATGACTTCTCAGCCACTGTTAAAAATTGTGAGGGAGAAATGCCATTAGAAGCCACATTTTCTGTTCAAAGGACCATGATTATTGCTGTATCTCACAGCTACATGACCCAAAAAATTATAAATATGACTTCTCAGCCACTATTAAAAATTGTGAGGAGAAATGCCACTTAGAAGCCACATTTCTGTTCCAAAGGACCATAATTATGCTGTATCTCACACGCAAACATGACCCAAAACTAAATAAATGTATAAATATGACTTCTCAGCCCTATTAAAAATTGTGAGGGAGAAATGCCAATTAGAAAGTCACATTTCTGTTCCAAAGGACCATGATTATTGCTGTATCTCACAGCAACATGCCTCAATAACATTGACAATGCGAAAACTTCTTAAGATAAAGGTGAGTAAATGGAATTCG